>PVKZ01004123.1:0-96318 GCA_004027375.1 Macroglossus sobrinus
CTCTGCCTCTACTTTTATCCAAATTTTACAGCTGTGGCACCAGTGCCACAGCACAAGTGAGGCGATTAGAACCAGAATCTGGATCTCCTGCTACATGGGCACGGTGATCCTCTTTTTGCCAGATCTCACAGCCTCACCCTTAGCAATAAGCCCAGGCATCTCCATTCAAAACAATTTTTAAATGCATTTTTAACCAAGTTGTTTAAGAAACAACATTCACTTCAGGAGATAAAACATAAATGAAAACATAAATGAAAGTTTACTGTCAGGCAATAGAGAACATTTATTGGAACCTGCTGGGTATAAAACGAAGTACAAGATGCTTTGAAATTACAGAAGAGTCCCAGGTAGCTTATAGTCTAGCTAATTGAAGTGATTCTTTTATTCTCCTTTCTTCATCCAATTTATTACTTAAGTCAGCTTTTAAATAGTGTTATCAGTTCCTAATTTTAAGGCTAAGGAACTTTGGCTACAAATTATTTAACCATTCCTGCATGCAGGTGCATCATCAACCACTTGAAAAGCAAACGAGGTATCTGCACAATGTACAGGGTGTCCTTTTAGGTCCTGTGATTAGTGTCCTCAGGAGAATGAGCTGTGGTGACAGACTTCTGAGTAATTATTCAAATTTCACTTGATAGTTTAAAATAAAGGATACAAAAGAATTTATACACTTTCTTCTATATTTCATATGCAAAGGTCATTAGAAGAGTATGTAAGACCACGTTGAATGCTCAGAAAGATCTGTAACTTTGGTGGAAAAGACATCTGCATTCATGTAGTGGGTTTGAATTCCCACATTCAAGGAAGAGCTAATGAAATGGCTTTTTTTTTCAAGTGAGGCATATGCTGTAGAGAGGGACAAAATTAATGAGCAAGCATGGAGATTTTAAGAATAAATAATAATTTTTTACATATAAGAAGAACATTTGTCCTTGGGACGCTGCAGCTTTGAAAGCAGGATGAATTCAGCTAGCAATTGTTGGGAACAATTGGAAGGTTTTATTTTTTTGTCGGGTTCAGCAGGAGATTGAGAGTTCTGGTTAATGTTGCTAGAGAGGTTTGAAATTCATCAATATAAAAGAATAAAAGTAAGAGGCTGGTAGCTCCTTATACCATAGACCAAGAAGCTTTTTAGGCTAAAAGACTGTCATTTAGCTCTGGATACCTTTTAAACTACCATTGTTTTTTATCTTTTTGAAGATACTTTAGAGGTAATTCATCTTGTTTTATGATTTACGGCCAATTCAAAATTTCTAAAGACTTTTTATTTCAGAACACCAAAGTCACACTTAAGGAAGATAATGTCTGGTACCTCATGCATCCCCTTACTTTTCTTTTCTCTGCCAGTTAACAAGGATGTGCACTGAGTCCAGAATAGATTTCTCACACCACATCCACTAGTGATCAGTATTATTTATCTTTAAACATGGCTTATGCAGAGAATGTTTCAGGCTGACCTGCTTAGCAGAGCAAGAGACAGATTGCTGAGCTGATCAACCGCACTTGCTAATACCCTCTATTGGTAGCGTAGGAGTTGTCATCCTTGGCTAGATGGACCAACGGTGTCAAACTGTGCGTTAAGGCAGCAGCACCCAGTTGTAACTTTCTGGCCTTTATTATTATATTCATTTTGATTGCAGGGTATATCTGCTTTTAGAAAAATGTGATGTTTACATGTTTGTGGGTTTTGAGTGTAGGGTCATACTTCCTGAAGTCCTAATGTGGCAAACTCGAAAACAAATGCATGAAATAGGAGTTTCCGCAGAGCTGCGTCATGTTGCTTAGTATGATAAATGGCAAAGCAGCAGACAATGTGAGAGTGATTATAAAAATAAAAAACTTCAGGCAGAGGCTTAAAGAGTTTAAATGAGTTTGATATTGTTTGCAATTCATCATTTATCCCAGGTGGGGCAGTGATCCATAACTTGGCTGCATCTCAGAATCATCAGAGGAGCATTTTTTCTGTTTGAATCCCAGGGCCCCCGTTGCAGAGGTACTGAATCGAAATCTTCAGGGGTGCAGCAGAGGCATCTGTTTTTCATAGTCGCTCTAGGTGATTCTTCAGCAGGTAGCCGATACTGTTCCAGGGCCTGAAGCCATGCATCCCATGCATTCGGAAACCATTAGACTGGTGTGAACCTCAGAAACCTCAAAAAAAGGATCGTCAGGTTCACTCAGCACATATCTTTTAGGGCACACTTTGTGGCAAGCATTATGCTGTGCATTGAGGGTGTAAAGGCGCAGTCCTTATGGAGTTCAGTCGTTTAAACAGATGTTAATACATTACATTCTAACAGAGTGATGCTGTGATGAATAGCTAACTGCTATGGAGGCACAGAGGAGGCAGTGACCTTCATACCTCTTTCCCTCTAAATCTCTTCCTCTTATGGCTTCCACGGCCTTACAGGATCCTGGGGTCAGATTTTGCCAATTAAGTCCAAGAGATGGTCCCAGATCAGCCCTCCTGTGGTCCTGGTTGATTTTCCATGAAAGAAAGAATCCAGAAGCATCACTTTTTAAAAACCATAATGGAACATCCTGTACCCTCTTCAGTCCAGTCTGTGCCAACCTTTTGTGCATAGTCCAGATCTCATAGAAGGTCCCAGTGATGGCCTTTGAGTCTAGAGCACTCAACAGGAGGGAAGAGGCCATTTGCACATAGCATGGGTGTGAAGCCGATGTTACAGTTGGTGGTTTCTAGAAGGCTGTGAGAAGCTGCAGATTCAGTATAGAGGGTGGCTTCTTACCAAGGCTCTTCAGAGGCCATCAGTCACACTGTACTAATATGTCATCTGGTTAGTTCCATCTCTTTTCTCTACCCTGATGACACTTTCCCTCTAACTACAGTTTTCAAATCTCTTGACCCATTACCCGCTTTTCAGGTTTACCTCTTGCAATTGATATCTAAGGGAGTTCTGCACCATGAGACGAAGCCTCATCTCTGAGCTACACAGAGGCCTTTCTCTAAGGGACAAGAATAAGTCAAATTCCATTTTGACTCCAGCATATTTTGCTCTGTGGGAAAACTAGACCCAGCCCTCTTGACTTCAGATTTTAGTCTCTAGGTCATTCTTTCTTGTGATGTTACAAAAAGATCCTGGATCAAGACAAGGGCCAACTCAAGATTCGAGCCCACTTTGGTCATTTAATAGCCTTCCCCTAGGGGTAAAAAGATAGGACATAGAGGGTAAGAAGTCTTTGATGGGGTTGGTGTTTGTCTGTCTGTTTTGGCTTTATAACCTACCTGGAAGTTTGGGAAAAGCTTGAGTTTTATCATCACCTCTCTGTACCTGGGAAACAGACACGTAACTCACAGTCCAGTGACATTTGGGACTGACATTGTGCAGATTGGGAAATCTCAGTGTGTGTGTGTGTGTGTGTGTGTGTGTAATAGCAGTGTAGGCTATTCACAATGTGTCATCCTGCGGAAATGGACTCAGTAAGAAATGCTTCATGAAATGTTCATTTATGTGTAGACACCATAGTGAAAAAGAGGAAGAGGGAATAATGGCTTATACATCCAGAGAATGAGATGAAATGCAGATAGAGTTGTTGATCCAAGAGAGTGTAAGGACCACTACTGGTACTGCATCCTCTTTTTTCTCTAGCCATTTACTCTGATAGTTGTGGCCCGTTAATAAATTTGGTTGTCAGGTTGACACTGTTTAATAGCTTTCTATAAGATACTGGCATCTTTAAAGGCCACACAGTGATGCTGATAACTATGACTTGTTTATAGAAATAAAGGTAGCTTGCCTTCTTACATATATATATATATATATTTCTTTTTGGCCAAAGTTTGTTGCTATTGTTGTTGGGTGTGTAGGACTTCTGTCTGTCTTTGAAAGTATTCAGAAAGCCACCACTGAGAATTGTGTAGGGCAGAGTAGGGAAGGAGGAGACTGAAGGCAGTGATTCTGTTAGAAAAAAGACAAGCGCATGGGGGAGATCCCAGCCCATGTGAAATGGGCGGCCCATTCTCTCACCATCCACATTTCAAAGAAACCCACTGGGTAACCCCCAGGAGGATATAGGCATCCTGATAGGAGCAGCAGCACTCTTGTCTGCATTATTGAAGCCATGTGGCTTGCAGTTTGGGGAGTTTCTTATGAGGATAGAAGAGAACTGAAAGTTAAGTGTAATACACAGCAACATTATTACGTGTGAGCGCCACTCGTTTAAGTGTGTTCAGATGGCTACTAGTCATAGGGCTTCTCAGTTTTGTAACTGTAAGTCCAGTTTGGAATAGAAACTGTCATTGTACTTCCCAGTTTAGCTACTGCTGTAGGCTGATTCTATTTTTAAAGAAGGAAAATTCAGTGACAAGTGACCTGCATTATTTTTAAGGAATTCAGTTTTGCCTGGTCACTGTGACTTGACACTGTTTTGAAAGTTCAAAAGTTAGTTCTCAGAGAGGAATTTACTGTCCAGGGAGACGGACTGAGGAAGGAGGTTTTGTGTGTGTGTGTGTGTGTGTGTGTGTGTGTGTGTGTTAAACTCCTATTGCGAAGAGAGGGGTTTGGTCTCCTGAAGTAGAGAAGTTTTCCATGAACCTCTCCTAAAGAGAGAATTTGTCTCTTGGTAGGATTTTTCTTCTTTACGAATCCAAGAATAAGAAAGTTTAGTTACCAAGTTTTAAAGGTGCTCATAACTAGCATTTGTCACCTTGAAGGGGAAGTAAAGGAGCATTGCCTCTGTCTGTGAAATCTTCCTAAAAGAAGATTCTGCCACCATCAGATGTGTTTGGTTTGTGTCTCTTTCTCATGGGTGAGTTTCATATCTGCCCCTGACCTTTGAATTGGCTCCTTGGGAGCCTGCTCATTTTAGTCCTTGAACATCAAAGCCTATTATGACATGGTGCCATGGGGGACTCTCTTTAATGTTTCTGTCTTTGATTTCACAGTCTGGGGTTCCAAGGCTCATCTGCCTATTGGATGAAGCAAAGTGAGTTTGTCAAGGACAATTGGGTTTGGATTGGGGAGGGAAGGAGTCTACGTGAATAATGGAAGAACTTAGTAATGATTGCTTAAATAAAAACTCTACTACAAAAACAAAACCCAAACAGAAAACTATAACAGCTGTGATAAGGATCTCCTTTCATATTTAATTTTTATGACATTATTAGCAGTTCTTTAGGGTTATAGCATTTTTCTGAGCAAGAGAGGAGCATAATTAGCACATGTAGGAGCTATCAAGATGAGTGGAAACATTGTGTGTTTTCTTGTTTTTTCCCAACCTTCCTACTCCTACCCAGTAGACAATTTTCCCCAGCCCTCCTAACAAACTCTACCCATATCTTTGATTCATTATAAATCAGAAAGACTGATAGCAACATAGAGTAAAGCAAGAGGCCTTTGCTGTTACTAGGCATATAAATCATAAGGTTAAAGTATCAAGAATGAAGATGGAGTGTTGATAACCAGTCTCAGACTGGGGGAATGCTTGTGGGGCTCTGCCGGGTCCCTGAAATCACACCAAGCGAAGACAGAGGGAGGCCATAAGTGTAGCCAGAGGACTTTTAACTGAGAATCAGAAAGTAGTATTATGGGTAATTCTATGGATGGATGGATCATAAGATTGACAGATGTAATACCACAGACTCAGAGTGGAGATGTATATCAGATGTGCCAAGACCACCATGCGGCCACCCTCTGTTGCTGCCCCTTCTCTTCACCACCCTACCTGGGCTGTTGCTGCTCTGTTCTAAGTTCCTGATAAGCCATAGTGTAGACATGGCATTCCTACTCTCATCCTAATTAGTAGTGCCAATGACAGCTTTCTAATTGTTTCCCTAATTCAAGAAAGCAATGTAGTTATTTCCCAGAGTAATGAGTATACTATTTATAAAATTAGTGTTGTTTAAATTTGTAAAATTATTGGCTCGGTTTTCTTCCATTCTGTTCCCTTCAAAAGTCTGTATAATGTGATTCTATGTATTATTGACCAGGTCAGGTACCATCTGATTAGGGGCAACAGTGGCTGAGAGGGTAGGAAATGGGCTCTCCATCTGGTAGAAAAGAGTACGACCTCTCATAGGAATCTCTTCATCGCGGACACTCTGCAGGTGGCCTTTTAAGGAGAATGACTCTTTTGAGAGAGCACCAGTTGAGGAGCTACATGAATTATGTATTTCAAATGCATATCCTGCAGAGGAGCAAAGAACTGGTCACAACTTAGGGATCACCAAAGAATACTTTTAATATGAACATTTAATAAGGGATGATATGGCTTAGCCAGAATCCAAATTGAGGTGATCAGGAGTAACTCATAGATGGGAAAATTCAGCTCATAGCCTCTGGCCTGATCCCTCTTGGTGGTCACCACTGATGCTGAGCACTAGTGGCAGTAGAGGATGGGCTGCAGATATGCATGGAGGCCAGGCCCGCTGGTGGTGAGGAGTGGGGTAAAGAGGGTTCAGTGCACAGACGAAGATGGGGCTACACAGAAAGAAGAGTGTTGCCTGTTTCCAGTCTCTGGTCTGAATCAATGTGTCCCCGAGTAGATGGTGTCTTTCTCTACTTAGGTTCTTGTCTCCCAGCTCATCCAGCACAAAATCAACCCCTTTTTATGAAAGTTGACTGTAATCAAGACCGACTTTAAGTAATACATACCTAAGATCAAGGACTATAGAGGTAGATCTGCTTTGTACAAATCTTGCCCGGACCACTTACAAGCTTGGTGACCTTGGGCTGGCTACTTAACCTCTGAGTTCCTTGGTTTCCTCATTAGTCAAATAGGATAATAACAGCACCTCTCTCATAGGATTGTTAGGAGGACTACACGAATTAAATAAAGTGCTTAGTATGGTGACAAGCACATAATAATTATCATATATAAATATATCTCTTTGAGAGAGAATTTTTCACTTGACAGAAACCAAATTTAACAATTCTTTGCAATGGTTGTTTGAAAGATTATAAGCCTTTGTATCTTCAATAGCCCAGATGTGCTTAAAGCTTCAAACACATAAGGACATTTTTGAAAGACACGGGCAGGATCTAAGATTCTCAGGATGAAGTTGCATGCTAGCATTCTCTAAATTCCTATTTTCTGGGTGTAAAGAATACAACATCTACAAACAACAGCTGGACAAATATTGAAAGATATAATTCCAGCTTCTTGCCATGTTGGCAAAAGCCATCGGGAGGGAAGGGAATGATTCTCCTTGTATCATACCTTTTTATGGCTGGAAGAAAAGAAGTTGGATGAGTCATTTTGTCAAGGCGAGGTTTCAGGAGAGCAGACCTAAGAAAACATTGTCAGGGGCATCCTGGAAGCAATCAGATAGTGCTCAGCAATTTGCGAAGAAAGCTTAAGTTGTTGGGGCAGATTGATAGATTTTATGTTGTTTATCTGGAAAAGTTACCTGAGTTCCAAACATCTGTTTGTGTCCTTGCTTTGCATTTCAGTAATCCAACTTCATGCAAAGTGCTGGCCTGCCATCAGGGTCTGTCCAGAAAGGGGGAATGACAGGAACAACAGTCTGAAAAGGAAGCAGGGAACCTGGGCTGCTGTTAAAAAGTGACCCCAGTGTTGAAGTACCAAGCATTTTAATCAGCTTGAGTCAGAACTAGTAGAGTGCCTCCCATTTGTCCAGCTCTCCTCGCTGCATTTAATTGAATGAGTCTCTCCATCTGATTACTCTTGCTCTTTTGGGACAGAGGTGAGACTAGGACAGATCGAGTGAGAGAAAAAAGTTGGTGATATAGCTACTGAAGGCACACAAAGAAAATGAGACACAGAAGCAAGAAAAGGCCTCAGGTCAGGAGGCAGCCCATGGAGCCAACCTCATGGATCCCAAACTTTGCTGCAGGGACTCTAGGCTTCTGCTCCTGGCATCTCCCATCTGTGTAGTGAAGGGATTAAAGACTTATGTGTCAGGTTCTTTCCGGTTCTAACCTTCTTTGTTAGTAATGGCTCTACAGTCCTAGCTGTGAATTGAATGTAGCAGAGACTGAGAAGTCATGGTGTAACTAGACTATGTTTGTCACCTCTTGGCACACATGCATGCCCTCAACTGTGTGCTCCCCAGAGGGAGGGGCTGTGGAACATTCTGCCTTCACCCCTTGGGGACTGTAAGAGACTGGGCTAATGCCCACTCAAAAAGGATTTCACTCTGGCCTGATGTTTGGCCCTTTTGAGACTCTATGGGGATACTTCTGACTTTGTGCTGCTTTGGGGAAAAAATACAATATATTCATCAGTGCATCTCCTTTCTTTATGATCCTCTATTAAACAAGCAAACAAACAAACAAACAACAAACAAACAAGCTCCTCTTTATCAGACTCTGGCTGGTTTCTCTCCTGTGTCTGATCTGTGGTTATGGAACTCATTTGGGTCATGGACCTGCTCCTTATCCCTTTGAGTCATTTCTTCTGACTACCCATTAAAGGTGCTCTAGATTGCTCATACTAAGAATTGCGTGCTTCTTTGAGGATGGAGGTTAGCAATGGGAGTGAGGGCCTGAGCAGATTGAAACAATGTGTATATCATGTTGCCCTATAACCAGAAGTATAGGATGCTGTGTGACTGACATTTGTCAAGTCTTCTAGCTTCTTGGTGGTTTGTGGGACAGCAACCAGGGTTTGAAACCACTAACTTTCTATAAAACTAAACCATCTGATCAGACCTCATGAAATGATCATTTGACCCAGGGAACTTGAGAGGCCAAGAGAGCTGACATGGCTCTGTGTTCTGATTTGAAGCTAGCCCCATAAAACAGAGCCAGTATCCAGTTATTCCTGATTCCCAGCAGCTCGTATAACTTATTATGCTAAGAAATAGAGCCTCCTGCTTCTGGCAAGTTGGTTTCTGTTGTAGGCTACTGAAATTATGTAGGGTAGAGTGTTTGGGGTAATGAATATATCAGATTAATCATCTAGGCTTCAATTGTACAGTGATGCTCAATTCTTTTTCTTCTTTACTATATATTATAATACCAATCATAATATCACATTACATAGAAAGTTGAAGAATCTGAAGCCATATTCAACTTCTCCATGCCTCTCCCCACCACGATGTTTGTAAGAGGCATAGATTTTGAGGAGGTTAAAGAGAATTTTCACCAGGACCATTTATTGCTTCACTTTTGATATGACACACTGCCCAGCTTGAGTGGCTTTATTAAAATGAAAGACGTCAGAAACCTGCTTGGTATATGAGCTCAGCATCCTTTCAAGTGAATTTGGTTTACAAATGTCTGTGTACTCTCTGCAGCTTACTGTCTGTATGGTTTGTCTTCAAGCAGGAAGCTCTGGTTTCTTCATTACATTGGCATAAAAATGAACCCACAACCATCACCAAGAATCCTCTTTCCTTCCTTCTCCTGTCTTGAATTCTGCTTTCACACGCCTGCTATGTGCTAGTTCTCCACCAATAGTGATGACAGCTCTCTTGAGGGCTTCTTTCCCTCTCTAGTCTGATTCACATATTGAGGGACACCAGGGGTCCTGGGTCCTGTGTGGACTTTACACAGAGGGTTTTCCAAGGGTTTAGTTATAAACTTATCTCAGATGGCTTGGAAAACCTAACTAGATTTCTTTTGGGTGTTAGGTTTAGATGGGAATTAGATAGATCATCCCTGACTAGGCTTACAATATGATTGGCAGCCCTAACTATGATGTCTAGATGATTTGGGTTGCTGCTACGAGCCAGGTTTAAGCAATGAGGATACTTCCACTGGCAATTTGAGTATGTTCTGCCATTATGATGCCATTCTACAGAACCTGAAGACAAAATCTGTAAGAATACATATTTTATAGTTCCTTTAAAATGACATCGAATGTTTGTTTTAATATTTGAAAATAAAACAGCCTACCTCATTTTCTTCTTCTCTCCAGATGCTGTCAACAGTAGCTCAAGCCAGAATTGTAGAACTCATATGTCAATGAAACTCCTTTTTCATTGCTAATAGTTTGTTTTTTCCTAAAATGAGACAAATTTACCTATGTCCAGCTGCTTCTTGGCAACAATAGGAATTTGACTAGTTCTACTCTGTTCATGTACACACATACACACTTATCTAGGCTCTCGGTGGTTATACCCATAAATACGCATAGATAGAAATCAACACGCATGCATAGGCACACGCACACATGCACGCACACCCTTTAACAGACTTTGGACAGATTGAATCTAGTAGTCTACAAGAGGTTCCTGCTATCTCATTCTCATTTTAAGCATTATTGGAAATTTGGATTGGTGTGTCTTTGTGTGTATATGTGTATAATTTCAAAATACTATCATATATATACTGTCATTTAAAAAACAACCATCACAGTCTAACCTCGTGTTTGGCACTTTTTATACATTACCTTGCTAAATCATCTTAGCATCCCTATGAGATCAATAAGGTTGTTATGTCCATTTACAGATGTGGAAAAACAGGCTCCGAGATTTTCCTGAGAACTCAGAATTACTAAGTGTCGGAGCTAGAATTTGGACCCAGCTCTTTCTAACTCCAGATCTTGACTTCTTAACCATGACTCTTTCCTGACAATCTAAATCTTATAACAATGCAATCACTTGAATTCAGTTTTATTATCATCTTCATTTTACAAGCAAGAAAACTGAAGCCAAAGTGAAGTGACTTGCCTAGAGTGCTACATTATTGTTTTTGTTGTTATTGTTGTTGTTGTTTGACTTTGATTGAATTCAGTCATCTTTTATACCAATAAAGTTCTCACCGACAGGTGAGAATAGAATAGAATCAGGCCACCTGAGCATCAACTGGATCATTAGGGAAGGTTACTTTATTTTAAACAGAAGGAAACATTGCTTCCCTTAAAATTAATAACCAAATGATTTCTTTGGGAAAGGTTGTTGATACAGATTTATTTAAGAATAATAATACAAACAAGTATAAAATGTTTATGATGTGCCAGAAGCACTATTCTAAGTGCTTTACATAGACTAATTTATTTAATCTTTCCAACAGCCCTACAAGATAAAGAGTTCTGTTTTTCCCCATTTTACAAATAAGAAAACAGAAGCACCACAATGTTAAATAACTTGGCCAAGATTACGCAAGTAAGAAGGGGTAAAGCTGAGATTCAAGCTTAACGTCTGGCCCAGAGTTCTTGGCCCTAACCACTCTGTGGTACTACCAAGGTAGTTTTAGTTTTACTTTCATTGAGTGTGCTTTAGCAGTGAAGTTGCCCTTTATTTTCCCTCGAGTACTTTGCTAATAATGAGAGCAAACCGTTTCAGGCAGGTGGAGATGTCTCAGTTATTATGCTCCTGGTTCAGACATCTGGATTTTCCACAGATGTGTTGAAAGAGACGAGTATTCAGTTATACTTTGAAAAATAAAAAGCAACTGTCCATTAAAGTATATAAATATAGTGATATTTAAGGCTCATTTCTAGAATAATAGCTAACAAAATAAAGGTATATGAACACTTTGATGCATTTTTTAAAAATCCTTAGCCATTATTAATTAAATAGGTTCTAGAAAATTCCTTCATCTGATACATAGTCACTGATCATATTAATTCTCTGTGGTTCACCCATCTCTTAAATTGGTGGCCAGGGCACCTTCCTTAGGTGTGCCTATATTGGCCCTGAGCCTGCTGCACACCTGGTCTTTGTCTTCTTCAGCAACCAGTGTCTTTATAACTATCTAACAAGAAAGTGTTGTCAGTTAGCATGAGAGAAACCTAAGTTCACTGTCTTCTCTCAGTTTCTACCTTCTGAAGCACATTAGAATCTGAGAAGAACACCCTTAAATTAAACTTCTGCAAGAAGTTGCTGACTCAGGTGAAATCTATGAACTCCTTTTTGAAATCAGAATAATTTTTCTCTGTCACTTTGCCTTCAAATGATTCCTACCCATTCTTATAAGTCCCTTGTTTCTTTTATGAACTGACATTTTAATTCCCTTTTCTTTAGCAACTAAGATTTTATAGCTTGTTTCTGCTAGGTAGTTGGGAGTTACAAAACTACACCTGAAGCTATTTGCTAATAAACAAGTTGGCATATCTTTTAGAATATTGCAACCATTTTTTCAAAAGATATTTAAACAGAAAACACATTTTAAAACATATAGGTCTCCCACAGGGTTATTTTACTTTTTAAATGAGGCAAGGAATGGAGAATCATTCCATTCTCAAGCGATTCTTTTTTCTGTTCACAAGGGATAAAATAATGTGGGGAAAATGGCTGGGTCTTTGGTCTCCATTCAACCTGGGTTTAAATCTTGACTTCACCATTACCATTAATTTTGGCTCTGAGCCTCCACTTCCCCACTTGTAAATGGGGATGATAATGCTATGATTATCTGTGAGCAAAAAAGCTCGTTATTGTTAATCAGAGTAGAAATGATGGCAGCAACTTGATTATAAATTGTCTGTATACTCTGCTTTCTAGCTTATGATTTGGAAGGAGAGCAAATGGCAACCGATAGGTAATAATGAGCCCTTTGGGAGGCCAGCGGGGTTAGTGGTAATTGTGGAGAGTAAGGGAAGAAGTAAGTGACTTTTAATTTTAACTTTACTACTCATTAGCTGAGTTACCCTGGGCAAGTTATTTCATTTCTTTGAGCTTTAATTTTGTCTTTTGTAGAATAGAGACAATGTCTGCATTTTTATATCTCAAGAATTATTGTGAACATCAGATTAAATAAGAAAGTGTCTTCTGTAAACCAGAAAGTGTGAAGTGGCTGCAAGAGGCCTTGGAGCATGAATCCCTATTGCGGGACAGAACACCAAAAGGACAGGCACTTGGCCCCACCCCTGGACTCCACCCAGGTCCAAACACCTATGTTTATAAGATGTATCTTGGATGTATCTAACTTGAAGTAAATAACATGCAATATTTATGCAGATTCTTTATGCAGAGCAGATGAGACCCTTTTTCTGAAAGAAATATTTTCATAAGTTTCTTTAACAATATGAGTTATGCCTAGTTAGGAAATTTTACTTCTATATGCAGCTGGAGAAAGGCACAAGTTGAGGTAAGAATTTTTATTGGAAACCATGAAAGGACTAATAGAGTAAGAAAGGAAAGAGTACCAAGAAGTGGAGGGAAGGAATTTGGACTTTGGAGCAGGAGTTCCACATATTGTTTATTACAACTAATAATTCAAGGTTTAACATTCGGGGAAAAATAATCAGCCATTGTACTACAGTGGAATATATCCAAGTATTGATTATCAGAGTCTGGGGTTCCTATGGCTCAGCTTTGACTCTGCTGTTTTGAAGGAGGAATCTCACTGTCTTTTCCATGTGTGCAAAAGGTCAGGAGTCCCAGTAGATATCTCTTCTTAAAAAAAAAAAAAAGTCTGTGATGATAAATGTGTGCTTGGGATCTGGTTAGGTGGGAATTCCTTTGAAATTCTCATTTCTCATTTCTCTCCACGGCCCAGAGACAGATACTGGCCACATTTGGGTATGAAAACTCTTCAGCCTTGCCGTGTTCTCCTGCCCCTTGAGAGTCATGTTCTGTTTGAAAAGAGCTGAGAAAATCAAGGCTGTTTTTTCACTTGGAGTATGAATATATTTCTCAAAGCAGTAAGGGCTCTGTGAGAGTAACAGGATCCATATGTTGAAACTGGCTGCTAATGTTCAGCATATGGGCCAGTGAACATTGCAAGCAGAAATATGCCTCTAATTCTCCAAAGAATGCCCGAGTAAGCTCCAGAAAGGTGACGGATGGCCTAAGCACAGCTTCTGGGCTTTATAGGCCTCTTGTTCCCTGGAATGTGAGCCACAGAAAGGGATTGAAAAGGTCCTGGTTGGCCTTAAGACGAATGGCACTGGACAGCAGCCCTCTCTGTAAGGCCCCATACTCCTCAAAATACCGTGGACCCTATCAGCTGAAGGCTGACTCTGGGCTGTTAGGCGAGTCTAAGGGCCAGGTGGCACCTCTGGTTGTCCAGATTGTTTGTTAAACCGAATGGAAATATTTTATCCTCTACTTACAGAGGGGACATTGCATAATGGAAAGAATGTTGGCCTCGAAGCCAAGTGGCCTGGACTCTGAGGCTACTCTTGCCCTAACTAGAAGTGACCTTAGAAAAGTCACTTGACCTTGCATATTTCATCCAAGAAGTGAGGAGGTGAGACATGCTGATGGCTGAGACTGCTTCCAACTCCCTCAGTGTAGAATTGAGTGGCACCTGACTCCATCGAAAGGAGAGTAATGGGAGAGGCAGCCACAGCCAGTCACACTTGTACAGTGGATGCAGTGGCCCTCGTCCAGCATTGTATCCCATTGCAGCTCTGTGTGCTATGGGGAAAATGCAGGGAGAGTAGAGGGAGACTTCTCATTACTCTCAGGAAGAATTTAGTCCTGGGCCCCAAATGAGTAATCAGCAGCTAACCAAGTGAGGGAGAGACCAGCTGCCCCTCCATTACTGTAATATTTCTTCCAAACCAGTATTTGGAGGTCTCTGAGTTCCCGCCTCTTTTTTTCACTGTGGAGTGTTCAGTATCCTCTCTTGGCCTTTATCCTGTGTCTGATTCCTACCTACCCCTTACCCTCGCTCCTTCTCGTTTTAATTTCTGTCTTCCCCAAGCTATCTCTTTTTCTCTGCAGCCTCTGCTGGGGTTTTCCATGGTCTGCTTTGTCTGCTGGTAGAATGGTTAGGAAGTCTGTGTCCTCCAATAGGTGAGGTACCCCCATGCTCCCCCTTTCCCATCCCTGCACTGCCCCTTTGATCCCTCTGCTCTGTTGAGTACAGCTGTGGTCCCTTCATCAAATGAGTGCAGAGACCTGCAGCAGCTCCTCCTGCAAGTCAGTCACCATGGCAACCAGCATTCCTCTGTTCTACTATGAAGAGAAAATGGCTGTTCTAAGGAAGGGCTCGCTGAGTCTCTATTACCAGACTGTTTCCTCCAGGCCCCTCCTTCATATCGGCTTTATGAAGCTACACACATTGAACCAAACGTCTGTTAGCCTTTAGCTTTCAGATTTACTTTACCTAAGAGAAGGAGAGGCAGAGGAAGTTGACTCCAAATGAATAAAAGCATTTTTCCCTATCCTAAAACTATATTTTCATGAGAAATGGTTATCTGCTCTGAGCAGATAAACAAAGAACTGAATGAATACAGGAATCTGTGAGATCCCGTGCAATGTATTTTGTCTTATCTGTGTAGTGGAATGACAGAGCATGTGGATATTCAAATAAAAATTCAGTGCAGGTAGCCAAGGGACACAAGGAATTCCACAGTGTACAGACTACAGCGTTTCAGAAGAGTGTCTATTTGGTGTAACGATGCTTAGAAAAAGGGGTAATGGTCCCATGGTCGTGAGGGAAGGTGAGTATTTGGTATCCCCTGCTTCAGAATCCATTTGGACCACACTGAATCCTTCTCCATGGTTTTTAAGCACAGTAGCATGGCAGGAGACCCCTGGGCAGAGTTCTGGAGCATCAGGCTTTCCTCTTAACACAGCTATGGGCACCTTCAGGGTGATTTCCAAAAGTAACCAGTCAGGCTGCTATTTCCATGAATCTTAGAAGTGATGCTGACTAGAGCAAGACCATAGCCTCTCAAGGAGTCAGAAACATTTAGTTCAGAGGTCATTCCAAGTTTCTCAGGGGACCTTGTCCTATCCAACAGAGGATAGCAGTTTCACGGGGAATGGTCTGGACTGTGTTCACTCCAGCTTTGGCCTGACAACTCATGGATTCTTTAGTGGTGACAAGTTCTTAAAACCAATCACTCTCTCTTAAAGTGAACAGATAGACTCCTATTTTAAATGAAAGCTCTGGGTTTCATTCTCAAAAATTAGAATGTGTGTTTAAACTGGACTTTGTCTTTTTCAGTTTCTCTGCAGGTGGATATTGTTCCTAGTCAAGGGGAAATCAGCGTTGGAGAGTCCAAGTTTTTCTTATGCCAAGGCAAGTGTCCCAGGCCCCACTGCATCTCAGGACACCCTCCCAGTGGAACAGTAGCCAGTGGGCTGTGTGCCAGGCTGAGCATGCTGCACCTAGCATTCTTGGTGTTGCTTTGCTGCAAGGTCGGTAGTGTGACCGGAGAGCCAGGGAAGCTCTCAAGCCCTCTTTCTTCCCCACTCAAAAGGCTGCCCCATCACAATGAAATGAGTCCTCTGGACTTCCACGTGGTGGTGCAGGAGCTCTAGGGTTTTCCTTAGGAAAGTCAGCACAATTCCCACAACAGTGAATCACCCCCGACCCCCTACTCTGTACACATCCAGAGTTTTGTAAATGACAACAGAGAACAGAAATGATTTTCAGTGCATCAATGTAAGGCTTTTTTCAGAATCCCCCAGAAGGGGAAAACCCAAGGTCTGACACTAACCTCAAAGAAAATTGAGTACATCTGTCTCTTTTGGTGTGAGAGCATGTGTGCTAGGTTTCCAAGTCTATTGTGAATACCAATATTCGGTCCCATTGCCCCCTCCAGAGAGCTCTGGGATTTGTCAGACTTGGTATATTTGTTTTTTCTTTAGAAATTATGCCTCATTTCTACAGCTCAGATAATTATGTCCTATGGAGGAAAAGGCTTCAAATTAGGCTTTGGATTCTCCGCCTGTGACATAATTGGGATTTGGAACATGGAAGAACCAGGAAAGAGCTGAGCTAGGTGTAAACTATGACATTTAGCGAGCAGCTCTTGGCAAGGGGGGCCTCAAAATGTTATCATGATTTGCGTTGGATGAGGGGGCTTGTGGCCGCCGGATGTGTTCACTCCAGCTTTGCCTTCATTACAGCAATTTAAATGATCTGGAGATGCAGCCGTGGAGCCCACAACACATCTTGCAAATAGCGATATTTATTGAAAACATGATGGGCCCTGAAAGGAAGACTGCTTCATTTCCATACTAAGCATCTGTGCAGGGTTGGGTGGTGTGGGCCTGGGGAGGGCACCGTGCAGATAGGCAGGGAGAAGCCACATCACCAGATCCAAGATCTCCTTTTCTAGCTCAGTGTTCGGGACAGCTAAGCAGCAGCATCTGTCCCTCCAAAGTGCCTGGGGAAAGGACGCATGGGTAATTCTGGTTATCTTCTTCACAGCATTTAAGGAGATGAAATTGTCTGTCTGAGGCAGGGGGTGCTGAAATGACAGTAAGGCCAGTTTGTGTAGGCAGTTGCTAGAATAAAAGTGGTTGGAGTCTGCACTCCTAGACCTTCCGGGGTCGCCTGCTCAGGAGACCATAATCTAAGCCCTTGAAAAACATGCTGATCCGTTGACTCAAATCAGCTAGGCCCTTGAGCTCAGGTCCTAGACATACTAATTCCCTTTGTCTTTCCATCCCCATTCTGTGAGGCTAGGCTATAAGCTGCTAGCTGAGTGATTGGCACACAGTAGGTCCTCAACAAATATCTCTTCTCTTCCCTCTTAGCAGTCCTAAGGAGAGGACCACTATGAGAAATCCTGGCACAAGTGGTTTGTGAGCTTTTCCCATAAATGGTGTTATGTATATAACAATTAAACACAGAAGCCAGAGTGGTGTTCTGATGTAAATGGTCACCCCTCCCTAATCATCAAGACTGATGATCTCTTGTTCGGTAGCTCTTACTGGGTAGCCACTGTCACCCTGGAGGGGACTTTGTCTATTCAACTTCTGTGGTTTGAAAATAATCTCTTTCTCTTTAGTGGCAGGGGATGCCAAAGATAAAGACATCTCCTGGTTCTCCCCCAATGGAGAAAAGCTCACCCCGAACCAGCAGCGGATCTCAGTGGTATGGAATGATGACTCTTCTTCCACCCTCACCATCTACAATGCCAACATTGATGATGCCGGCATTTACAAGTGCGTGGTCACTGGGGAGGATGGCAGTGAGTCAGAGGCCACAGTCAATGTGAAGATCTTCCGTAAGACCCTCCTCTTTCTCTTTGTATATCCCCGTCTTCTTCTTTAGCCGGGAAGACACATTGGCACCAGACAGAGTGGAATGGCAATTAAGGAGCAGCTGAGGGCTTCTTTCCTTACCCTAAGTCTTTTCTGAATTGAGCTAAGAGCTCCAACATGCTCTTAAATGATCCTTGGCCAACTCAGAACTCACAACCCAGGTTCACACTGGTCAAAGGTACTTCCTACTGGCCTCCATTCTCCAAATTCAAATTACACAGTTCCCAGAGGTCTATTATGGGTTCCTTACTGCTTCCCCCAAGTATTGACTGACTATGATACAATTCAGATTTTCCCTTCTTATTTCACTCTCCCCTATTGGTAATGGAGTCCAAAGGCTTGGTGAGGTATGTGGGGTTATTATTTGAACATTCTGCAACACTCAGAGCAGGCAGTTCCCATTGCCACTGAAACCTAGTCTCAAGGTGTTATCATGCATCTGTCCCGTTGGCCAGTGTAATGGTGGGTGGCAGCTAATGGAATGCTATTGACTGCCAAGTATTTATTGCCATTAAGCCTACTTTTCTTCTGTTCTGTTCTTCAAAATTCTCTGCTGTAGCAAAGCTGGGGTTGGGATGCCAGACAGAGTGGGAGACAGAAAGGATTGATGACTCATTGGAATAAGTGTTCTACTAATGCATTCTACCTGCGCACTGCGACTCAACGGCACTGTCCCTCATGGCAAGGGACCCGTGGTGAAGACACTTCTTTCCCACTATAGACCCTTTTCTGCACACAAAGTGTGATAAATTTAGCATGCAGTGACTAGACATTGAGTGCCAAATTTTGACGACATATTCTGCTATTTGTGCCAAGCTGCTCCACCTGGCATCTTTGGCCGAGTACAGGGTGGGTCCCTCTCTTGTCCTGCTGTATATATGGATCAAGAGAGAGTTGCCTGCCACTTGAATCCAGGCAGTACCGCTCCAGTGAAAAGGGATCTTTGTGGGAGAACCAACTGTTTTCCCTTATTCTTCTCTTGCTCATTTTCCAGAGAAGCTCATGTTCAAGAATGCACCAACCCCACAGGAGTTCAGGGAGGGGGAAGATGCTGTCATTGTGTGTGACGTGGTCAGCTCCCTTCCCCCCACCATCATCTGGAAGCACAAAGGTCGAGACGTCATCCTGAAAAAAGATGGTGAGATCTGGCAGTTGCCTTTTCCTCTGGGCCATTGAGTCCCCTAGGGTTTCTACCTGTGCCAGCCTCTGAGACATTCTAATTCTAACTCAGATTCTAGTGTCCCAGAACCACATGCAATAGCCAGGACCTGTATGTTTGTAGATTGTATACTCAGGCATTTGACTTCTAACAAGAAGAAGACAAAATTTCCAATAGATTTTTGTTCTTGGCTTTATGTCAGAGCCAGGGACACCTTCTTTATTTCAGCTTAAAGCCCAGCCCGAAAAGACTGAAGCTGGAAGAGGGAAAGGCTTAGTGACATGCCTATAGATATGAACTTTCTAACCAATCTTTGGTGAACCTGCTTCTTATCTCTTCTAGTTCGATTCATAGTCCTGTCCAACAACTACCTGCAGATCCGGAGCATCAAGAAAACGGATGAGGGCACTTACCGCTGTGAGGGCAGGATCCTAGCACGGGGGGAGATCAACTTCAAGGACATTCAAGTCATCGTGAATGGTGAGGAAATTCGTTCTTCCTGCCCTCTTTATTGCTACAAGCTTGGTCCCCAAAATCATTTTCTTTAACTTCTTCTTTGGTCTGTAAAATATGCCCTGTCCTGACTCACTCATCTACCTCAGCTGAATCTCTCCCTAAGCCCTATAGCCTCTGGCTTGAATTTTTGTCTTGTCGTTGTTGTTAATATACTTTTGGTTCTCCCTCAACTAAGAGGACTTTTAGCGTAGTTTTTAAATGTCCTTCATTGTCTTGCACCCCTAGAAACTTTCCCCATACTTACTAATAAATTCTTATTCATCCTTCATTGTCCTTGATGGTACCATAATTGAGAAGTTAGTCCCCTGGTTCAATGTTCAAAGAAAATACTGTAATCAATTCAGGCCTTAGAATAGTCAGAATCATGGTCCATGGGCTTATTAATCTTAATTTGCAATGTCAAATAAGCACACCCATGGAATCGATCTGACATTTACAAGATGTTTACAGGAAATTATAATGTCAGTACTAAGAAAATAAGTAAATCACGGTTGAATTATTTTGGCCATTGATACAGATTTTTTGCCAAACCCCCTATCATTCCTTTGGTAAAACAGTTTTATTTAAAGGGTTGTTTATAACAATCCCAGAAAAATGTCATTCTTTGGGGATCTGATGAGCTGGTGCATTTCAAATTGGTGTTAACTATTTAATCACTGGGAGCAGAAGTTTTCAACTTTTTTCAGTATCCAGAGCCTCCTTTTGAATGTCAAGTTCCACCAACTATGGTAGTTATAAATTGAGTATGCATTGATTGAGAAAATATATAATGATAAAGAGCTACTATAAATTGAACGCCATTTTGAATGAAATGAATAAATGAATAAAACAATATAGCTTCTAAAGCTATATTATTGAAATACAATATTATTATACAGTTACAGAGCACTAATATATATTGGTGAGTAAATTACTTATTTAGTTTACAGTATTCAGTACATGCCTGAATTCAGATCCCTTACCAGCAGTCCCCAACCTTTTTGGCGCTAGGGACCAGTGCTCCTGTGAAAATCTACTGCCTGATGATCTGAGGTGGGGCTGAGGCAGTGATGCTAGCACTGGGAAGTGGCTGCAAATACAAATGAAGCTTTGCTCACTGGCCTGCTGCTCACCTCCTGCTGTGTGGCCCAGTTCCTAACAGACCACAGACAGCACGGGGGGTGTTGGGAACCTCTGCCTTAAGCTAACTCTGTTACTAAGGACTCTTGACCACCAGGCTGTGACCATCTGACCCTGGGATACTCTGGAAGTGCCTCTTCTCAAAACCACTGGGTTCTTCCAAGTTTTCACAACCATCCCTGACAGTTTTTTTTCCCTTCAGTGCCACCTGCCGTCCAGGCCAGGCAGAGCATAGTGAATGCCACCGCCAACCTCGGTCAGTCTGTCACCCTGGTGTGCGATGCTGAAGGCTTCCCAGAGCCCACCATGAGCTGGACAAAGTAAGACAATGGCTTGTGCCTATTATCTGGGATTAGCTGAGAAGAGGACAGCATAGGGCCTAGTATGTGTTGATGTTTCAATGGAATGGGAATGGGCTGCTTGGGAATATATCAACTCTAGATATAGAGTGGACTTCTCTGTGTGGTTTTCCTGCCTTGTGCATCAGATTCCTTCATTTTCAGTGTGTGGCAGAGGGCACAGCCTTGCAGGCCCTCTGTGGAGGCTTTGTGGGTGCAGTTTACTGCCCTTGGATAGAATGAGAGGTTTAAGTGAAGGAATCAAAGCTATACATGGAAGTATATTTGGCATCTTAACTTTCTGTGAAGACCGAGTCTATCCTATGAGCTGCATTTTATGGAAAATAATTAAAAATAAACATCTTACCTCTGTAGTCGAAATCATGGTACTTTTCATTTCTGCACCCTTTAGGGATGGAGAACAGATAGAGAATGAGGAAGAAGAGAAGTACCTCTTTAGCGATGACAGTTCAGAGCTGACCATCAAGAAGGTTGATAAGAATGACGAGGCTGAGTATGTCTGCATCGCTGAGAACAAGGCTGGAGAGCAGGATGCATCTATTCATCTCAAAGTCTTTGGTAAGGACCATGGGAATCAAGGTCACTGCTCTGCCACAATTCCTCTTACCCTACACACTCAATCCATCAGCAAGAGCCTGTTCACTCTGCCTCAGAATCTAACCCACATCAGTCACTTCTTGCCAGCTCCACTACCTACACCCTAGTCAAGCTGCCCTCCTCCTCACATGGTCAGTGAGACAGCCTCCTACCTGGTCTTTCTGCCCCCATAGATCCCCTTTAGCCCCTCGTACTCACAGTAGCCAGAATGACCTTAAGTGACACTCCTCTGTGTCAAGATCTCCATAGCTTCCTACTGCAACCAAAATAAAATCCAGACTCCCTACCATGGCCTGCAGGACCAACCCTGAGCTGGCCTGCCTGCCTTTCTGAACTCATCTTTCCTCCACTTAATTTCACATTTAAATCTCTCCAACCCCTCAGGACTCCTGTCTGTTCCTCAAACACACCAGGCTTGTTTCCAGCCTCAGAGACATTGCACTTAATATTTCTTCTACTTGGAATATCATTCCCCCAGAACCACATTCAGCTTCCTTCTTCTCATCCATCATTCAGATGTGAATTCAGCCACCTTCTCAATGAATCCTCCCTTCATTGTCCTGCCTAATGCAGCCCCCTTATCACCACCAGCCCCCCACCCATCTCCACTAATCTCTTTCATTAATCTTACTGTATTTCCTTCATTGCATTTATCAATACCTGAACTGACCTCATTTACGTATTTGTTTTATAAGTTGTTTGTCTCCCACCTCCACTAAGCGTGTAGACTCCCAGGATGGTAGGGCACTGGCTGTCTTCTACATTGCTCTATCTCTGGCATGCCAAACACCACCAAACTCACAATAGGTCCTTAGAAAATATTAGTGACCAGCTGCCTCTATCTCCCTTTGCTTCTTTCCATGGCCTTTGTGAAACAGAGTCATAAAAGTCATGGAAAGAGCTCCCACATCTCTATTCGCTTTGTCTTTATAAACTCAGTAAACTTCCATTCATTTTGACTGAAATGCATTTTGACCTGACCTTGGAAGAAGAATCTGTGGTGGGAAAATGTTTAATCTAGTGGCTCTCAACTCCCTCTGTTCATCTTTCTTGAAAATGACAGATAAGCTCATCCACTGTAGATGGTGCTACTAGAATAGATGCCAATGGGGTAACTCCAGTACACACAGCTTCCAGATTGTTACGATGTGTGTCTGGGGAACCTGTTTGGGACCTGATTGTTTAGCCTGATCAGGAGAACTGATCTATGTCTGTAAACATAGAGCTTTGAAAATCAAGTATTTATATGCAATTGGTCTTGCTAACTACAGATGAATCCTATTTATTCATTAATGACAATCGTGTTTAAAAACAGGTTATCAGTTTGGTTCACATTAACTGTATATACTTGAAAGTGAAAGTTCAACCTCTTGGAAAATATTTTTGAGTCTTTTCTCTAATACTGAGTAGTCTTTCCCAGTCACTCTGATTTTAAGTTTTTCCATATTATAAAAATGCATTTGTTAATTTATTTCTTTATTTAACAAATATTTATTGAGCTCCATTGTTGTTGGACAAAGGGGCTACAGAGATACAGTCCAGTCTTTGATCCTCAGATGCACAAAAGAGAAAAACATATAAGCATATAAATTATAATTGATAGTGTCAGTCAACAACATTTGAATGCCTGCTGTGGGCCCAGCCATTGCCAAGGTTACAAAGATGAATACCATGCACTCTGTTCTCATCAGTGGTTTTACAGGCTAAGGTAGATAGTCGGCACTACAATTTTTAATGGTAATTCATTATAATGACTTCATAATAGCAACATGCATAGTGTTTATAGGAAAGATCCCTGGTCTTGCATGACAATAGTTAGAGACATCTTTGCAAACAATGTGATATTTCACAAGTAGGAGTTTCCCAGAAAAAGAAGGATGAGTGAGCATTTCAGGCCACACGTGCACAGGCAGAGGCAGGAAGGACATGAATGTGCTGAATGTGAGCTCCTTGTGGGCAGAGATCTGTGTCTGTTCTAGTCACAGTTGTACCCCCAGTGCCTGGAACAGTACCTGGCATATAACAGGTATTTGAGTAAATGAGGGAATAGCAGTTGGTTTTATGTGAATGAAGTATGATGTTTGTAGCAGGGAGATGGGCCTAGAGATGTGTAGTCACTACTTGTTTTAGGAACTTCTTTTAGATATTAGTCCCTTAAAGTAATAATAATACCAGACACAAAGTGAGTGCTTATAATGTACCAAGCACTATGTGAAGTGCCATCCATCAGTTAGCCCTTTTAATCCTCAGTGCAACCCTATGAGGTTATCTCCATTTTATACTTGAGAAAACTGAGCACAGAGAGATTAGGTGCCCTACCCAAGGAGCCATAATTCAAACCCAGGCTTTTAAATCCATTCCCTGAGCTAGCAATAGTAGTTACTACTCCATGAAACCTAATTTAACACATACTCTATCTGAATTACATATGGAATGACTGTTAATACTGAAATTAGTGTACTCTCCCTTTACCACCATGGATAACATGGTTTCTGTATGAAAAGAGAAACTGGCTAGTCAAGAACAGATCACAGCTTCTCTTCAGGCCTCTCTGGTGGAGATGACTGCCCCAGGGAGAAGGCGTGGGTAGTGAGGCAGGAGCCATGTGGGGCCCATGTAGAGTAAAGGGAGTAGGTAAGGTCCAGGGAAGGAGGTAACGAGGCAGGAAAAGAAGGATGCAGGAACTGTGGCAAGGTATGGTTTGTCTTTCCACCCACATCCCTCGCCACACATCCCATTCCACACACACACACACACACACACACACACACACACACACACACACACACACACACACACTACACACACTGCACTAGCACAACTTCTTTCCAAAGACTGTAGCCAAGAGGATATACCTTAGACAGCCCAGTAGAGCAGACAGTGGAGAGGTGGCCAGACTCCTGCAAAGACAGGTAAGAAAATCATAGGCTCATAGGAAACATGTCTAACTCCAGCCCCCACTCAGAATGAGGACCCTCCTCTGTAATATCCAGAGGAAAGTTCACATGGCCTCTTTGAAATAACCTGGTACCCCATATACACACTCCTTTGCTTCTCCATTTCACATTCTTAACCTCCTTTCTCTCCTCCTCTTCTGGCCTCCCCTCTTGGTTTAAGAGATTGATACTGAGGCCAGGAAACCAGGTGGAGAGTGGCCAGCCAGTTAGGGCTTTATCTTTCTTCCACCCTTCCTCACCCTCTCCTTCCTTCATGGTTTGCCATTAGGCACCAGCACTAGGGGGAGAAATGGGGCAGGTTCCCCAGTGGCAGTAGAGTCTGCAGCAATAAGTTAGGACTGCAAAGAAACCTATAGCTTAGTTAGTAAAAAAGGTACTCAAAACTCCTGTGACTTCAAGTAGGGATGGCAATTAATATGTAAGAGGCTCATCTAAATTAGGGACTGCTGTAATTGCATCTAAGTGATATCATTTTTTCCTATAAAGGGACGCATTCTAGCATGTATTGCTTTAGTTATCAGCCAGGCACTTTCTTTACTAAGTAGTTGCATCCTACCTTCCTTAAAATTTAGCAGTGAATTTCTATTGCTCCTCTGTAAGTATCTTTGTCTCCACAGTTTCTTATTGTGCTTGTATGAATGTTCTTAAGGTTTCATGTTGCTGAGGGCTAAGGCAAGCTCACCAGAGGGCAGAAGCTTTGCCTAGGTGACTCCGTAGGGTTAAAGGAACCCTTGTGAGTTACAGTAAGGGACTAACAGGCCTGAAGGAAGGTGCAGCTGGTCATATCCAACCTCTCAGTTCACAGAAGCAGGGCCCTGGAGCTCTCTTGGGTTCAAGTTGCAGGAACCTGGATTGGGGTGAGAGTAGATAAAGTTGGCCCTCAGTGGCAGGGTACAGAGCCGTGGACATGCTGGAATTGGAAAGCAGGCACACTTGGGAAACTCACAAGGATGGCTGTGCTCATAGAAGGGTCTATGGGGAGAGGTGCAATGGAACAACCTGAAATCTCAGGTCTAGATTGGCTGCAGGTGGATCCAAAGTCAAGGTCCCACAACAGAGGTTTGTTGGGATGGTACGAGTACCATCAGTAGATAAAACCTGGACAGATTCCTCCAGATGCTGGTATGCCAAGAGAAGTGACCCTGCACCTGTCCCTATTTGCCCAATGATGCCCATTGTCCCAGCGTAATTATTTAGAGCACCACTTTTCACTCTCAGGCATGCCCCAATTTGGACAATTTATTCTGCTATCTTATTTTCAAGACAGTATTCTAAGCCTTCTTTTGGTTCTGACAATAGCCTTGCTTCTGGAGTCTAGAGAGTTTAAGTCATCAGTGCGAACCTTGCCTGCTTTCCACAGCCCTCTGTAGAACAAACAAAATTAGGCATTGTTAACAGTGTTTTTAATACGAATATAATTTTCCTTTTTCTAAAGACTTGTACAGTGTGCCCTTTATAGCCATCTGCGAAATGGAGCCACCAAGATTAAATATTATTAATAGAGGTTAGCTGTTCCTTGTCTCTCTTTTGTTAATCTTTTGCTGCCAGGACAAGGTGCTATGGGTCAGGAGAAGGTCAGCAAACACTGTCTAGATCACGGCATCTGACTAGGTATCCAAAGCCCAGAAATTCAGCCTTCCTATGACTGCCTCCGGACTCCAAAACAACTATTCAGTTTAGTGAATTCAGTTATTGGTTGTTTTTTTTTTTTAACTTATCAGTCTGTGATTTTTAACAGCTTTCACTTTACCTCGCCAAAACCTTCTGTTCAATAGCACATAACACTCCATCCGAGTTGTAGCTTCCTTAAAAGTCCTATTTATCAAGATAGACACAAAGCCTTCCTAAAGGAAAACCTCAATCATGTGGACTCCATCCATTCAAATTTGTACTCATTTGGCCCCATTGGATTGAGATGTGCCCATGTGCTAGCTGGCAAAAAAGGATTTGCTAAGTAGGTTGTTAGTACAGATGAACTTTAGGAGAATATTTGAAATATATGGGATATGTCAGAAAATTAACAGCTCTATCAGTGTTTTCTGTTCATTAAAGCAGAATAAAGGACCTCAGTTTGGGGCATGTATACAATCAGTAGTTTATTAGCCTACTTGGGGTTACTGTATGAATTTGAATATAAAGGAAATTCAGTTTTTCAAAAGTTATCCATAATTTTTATTTATTTGTTTATTTGTTTGTTTCTTTATCAAGCCTGGTCTTTTTCTCTATTAGTGAAGTAAGTTACATTTGTGCAGTGTTATCTTCTCTCTTCTATGGAAGGTTTACTAATTTCAGAGTATAATTGTTTTAAATTGGAAAATTCAATTTTCTCTGTTTTAACATTTAACTCAGTTTTGAATGCTTGTGTTTTCTTGCATTACCCAAAACATTTGGAAAATGAACTCATCTCAACTCATCTTCCCATCCCCAGCCCACTCCACAACCCCAAGTTACTCGCCACATTTCCTTACTTGAGTTAATGCTAACACAGCTTTTCTAGTCATTAAGAATCTGAGTCATTTGGCTCCTTGTCATACCTTCTTTTGTTTCTTGCCAACCCTTGCTGCTTCCCATAGAACCTTTCTTTATCATCTCTCTCGAAGCCATCCTTTCTCTTCCCCGAGACGACCTCGTTCAGAATTGTGTCACATCACATCTGGCCCACTGCCTGCGCTTCCAAATTGGTTTTTTCACCTCAAGGCTTTCTCCACGCTGAGTCATCTTGAATTTTTTCTGGGTTTACCTTCTTGTAGTACAAATGATCACTCCATTCCTCTGATCAAACACTGTCAGTGGGCCTCCACCTGCCACGGGATAAAATTCAAGCAAAAGCTTTAACGGGACGATCACCACTCTACATGGGTCCAGTATTGTCTCCCTCTGCTATCATACACAAACACGCGACTCATGGCACACTGCTCTCCTCCCAACCCTCTCTTCACACATTCTTGCTTCTTTGCTTTTATTCAAGTAGTTTTCTACTCTTGACATGACTCTGCCTCCGTCCCAAAGTTTCACCTACAGAAGTTTCACCCAGACCAAAAGCTATGTCCTCATGAAGACTCGAACCAGCGGAGCTTTCTTCCTCTGCTCTGTACCTCCTCTGCTCACTGTCCTTAGCACTTACTCTGTAGGATGTTTTTATTGCTGTCACCTGGATATTGTTTGTGCCTGCCTCACAGTAAGCTCCTTGGGGGTTCAGCTCTTCATGTCACACAACACCTAGAATGGAGCTTTTGTTGTATGGGTACATGTTCTCATTTAAACCTGGAAAGCTAAAAAAAATCAGGTGAACTTATAGGAATGTTTTGTCTTTTCAGCAAAACCCAAAATCACGTATGTAGAGAATCAGACGGCCATGGAACTGGAGGAACAGGTCACACTCACTTGTGAAGCCTCAGGAGACCCCATTCCTTCTATCACCTGGAGGACCTCCACCCGAAACATCAGCAGCGAAGAAAAGGTATAATGTCACCCAAGAGTTTCAGGGCCATGGAATGCAGGCTTAAAAGGGATTGAGTCTACCCCATGCCCAGTTCTCTTCGGTGAGCCAGAGGATGGGATATGGTCACCAGAGGCCGCAGCCAGGTCCTGTGGACTCTTTCTTTCAGTTTGACTGGATGCAGCCTGCTCAGCATCCCTTGGCAATGGAACAGGCACCGTTCCTTGCATAGATTTGCAGGGATTTGATGTTAGTGGGTATGATCAAGTTAGACATCCTGGGGAGGCAGGGGATAGTGATTTTCAAAATGCAGGGTTATAGGGCTGTGAGGAACAGGCAAAGCTAAGGGCCTAATGCTCCAGGGGGTTCCATCCTTGCCTCAGGAGCGTCCAAGGAAGTGTCTCCCGGAAATCATAGGAATCAGGATGAGCCTATCAGTTCTTTTCCTTGTGTTTTGTATACTCATGCTATACATGCACTATATGCACAAAAGCTTGGTGGCCTTTGTGTCTGCCTGTATTCTTAGCCACATCTGTATATCATTTTATCTAAAGGCAAAAATAATTAGCAGTTTCTACATAATGATGATTTCACTGGACTCTATATTTTCATTGAGAATTTTAAGAACAATGTAGCAACCATCCTGACAAATTTAAATGACTCAGAAGATTTAACTAAAGCATGTAGACTTATAGGCCACTATCTTTATTATTGAAAATATATAAAAATTGAGGTGACCCCACATCATGCAACCCTTCACTGTTGAGTGAGCTGAAAGCAGGAGGAGGAAGAAGCTTGGTTTTAAAACAACTTAAACCCTCTCATGGCACTTCTCCAATCTCATCTCATATATCCTGTAGTAATGGGCTTCATTTTAGTTGGTCAAAGCTTTGTCACCTATTCAGAAGTAATGAGCTTAGCTTTAAAGGACATTTATAATGGATTGCTTATTGACCAGAATGTCAGAAATGATAGATCTTCACTCTTCTGCCTGCCTAAAGGAAAACCCTGGAAAGGGTAAACTCGGATAAAGTCAAAAAGAGATAGTGTGAGATATCAGAGCCAAATTTGGGGTCTGCATTTGAGAAACTGATTTCTGTTCTACTAATAGAAAACAAAACTAAATCAAAAAGAACAGAAATTGGTGTTCCAAAAACTCATTATTTTTTACAAGTTTTACCTCCAGAGTTGAGTTCAACGTAACAAAAACTCAACTGAGGAACTGCTAAGTATTTTTGAAACTCGCATACGCTGATCAATATTGTGAAGACCAACTGGATTAAGAAATGTGGTGTTTACTTGGATGCTTTCTTTATCAACATTGGAATTAAACTCTCAGCTCAGATTTTACTTCCCATTCTGTGTGTTATGTGAATTGAATGTACATTTCAGGGCTTAAACCACAGGGCTACTGCTTGACAGATTTTTCTACATCTGACTCGAGAATAGATTTGTCAAGAATGACCCAATGTATATCTTTAACCTACAGTGAAGGACAAAAGTGATATCTATTCAAGATGGTCAATGCTTCTAAATTCTATATCTTTTCTAGGAATAGCTCAACAGGCAAGCTAGACCAGAAGGGTTATTAAGATTTGTGCCTACCTTGGGTCTTTTAATAGGTTGGCACTTCTGGATTATATCTGTAAACTCATTTTTATAGAATGAGAACAAATAACCAGGCACTAATACAGACTCATACTTAATAAATATTGAGACTAAAGGTGTCCAGCAGAGACCATCTCAAGCCAAGTAGGCTTTGTATAATTCGGTTATCAGTGTAGATCATTTGTCTCAATGCGAGATAATTATGTAAGCCCAGACACATGGGTTGTATTGTGGTTTCTATTACTATGGACTGCCTTCAGATTTACTTAAAATGACATTACTGGAACATGAGTGAATCGATGTTAGAACAAGTCCTCCAGTCAGCCAATGATATGACACCAGATTAATATATCTGCTTAAATGAAATCCTGTATAGAAAAGTTGCCATTTCTATTTACTGTATATTGACATGATGTCCATTCTATACCAGAGATAGCTAGTAATTAGAAAAAACAAAGGTGGCCTCTTCATGGGCGGGTCAGACTTCAAATACTAAATTTCACATTTTCTTTGGCAGCTATTTGCCATGTGCTCCTTCATCTGAAGCTGCATGTATATAATTAGGTATCGAGATTATTAGAGTCACTGAATTATAGGAGTGAAGAAAACAATTTTCTTTTTAAAATCAGGATGACATGCTTAGCAGATAAGAATAAACAATTGTATCTAACTGCCAAGGTAAGGAAGATGCCTTAGAATTAGATCACTTACAAAACCAGAATCATAGAAGATTGGAAGGAAGCACCTTTTGAGGTTACCTGGCACCCATTTCTAACGTATCTGCCAGAAAGTCACTCAGCCCTGCCTGAAAGGTAACAGTGTCAGTCTTCTACAGGGCGGTTGGCTAATGCTGGTAGTCAAGAAGGCCTGCTTCCTTGCCCCTTCAACTTCTCAATCTTTCTACCTCTGCCACACAGTCTTTACATTTGATTTTCCTTTTGTCAGTCCATTCTTCCCTTTAACACACCCTTACCTTATTAGTCCTATACTAGATAGCTTCAGTTCACTAGGCCTCCATGAAAATTTTGTGGTGCCCAGTGTCACTAATGTAGATTTCCAGGGGGTTATTGCTCCCTTGATCTGGACACTGTAATGCAGTTAAAGCTGCATTAGCCCTTTAGCAGTTTCCTCATCCTGTTGTCTCATATTGAGTTTGTAGTCAACTAAAATATTCAGGTCTTTTTCGTATGAACTGCATTTAAGCCACATATCCCCTATCCTGTTGTTGTGCAATTGATTCCTTAACCAATCATGCAGAATTTTATATTTATTTCTGTTAAAAATTGTGTTTTCTTGAATGTAATCCAGTGTTTCTCAGTGGGGACACTATGACAATTTGTGAAGACGCATCTTTCACTGGTAGTGTGCTCTGCATTGCAAGATATTTAGCATCCTAGCTCCCTTCCTCTAAATGCCAGCAGCACTTCTAATCATTGTGATTACCAAAAATTCCATGCATATGAACGCTCCCTGGCTTGAGAGCACTCATTTGAGTCCATCTTTCCCACCAGTCAAGAATAGCTTCATCAGAATTGTCCTTTAGAGGTCTGTGGGTCCAGAGAATTTCAACGCACCTGGGCCCCCTATTTTATATATATATACTTTATATATATATATATATATATATATATATATACACACACTTTATATATATATACTTTATATATATATATACTTTATATATATACTTTATATATATATATACTTTATACATATACTTCATATATATACATATATATACACACATATATACATATATACACACATATATACATATATATACACACATATATATACATATATATACACATATATATACACATATATATATACATGTATGTAATGAGATCCAGCAGTCAGTGATGACCACAACCTAAGCGCAAGGCCCAACGGCAGGCACTTCAGTGTTCTTTTCCCATGCAGATGTCATCTAGCATTTGTATTAGCTATTGCTTCCAACCTTATAGGAATACTTATTTGAAATATCTTTGTACAAGTCACTGGTAAAAATGTTCCCTGGGACAGGGTCAAGTACATACTCCTTAGAATGCCATCATGGTTACACTGGCTCAGAAGGTAGAATGCCTAATGCCATGGGGCTCTCTCATGCTTTTAATGACTTCTGTGGAAGGCTCAATGATTCTTTTAATCAGATTACAATAAAGCTAATTAAAGCATCCTAGTCTTTTACTTCACTGCTTACTTAGTTGAGTCTAGTATTACCCTTTCTAAGAGAAGAGGGGAGAAAAGGCTTTCAACCATAGACATGTAGTTAGAGACTTTCTAATGGAATGCTGATGTTTTTCTTCATTTAAAAAAAAAAGCCAGCAAAAACCAGTAAAGTGAGTCTGCATGTCACACACTATCTTCGATTGTGTCTCCAAATTTAGTCCAGTCACTGGTTGGAGATCATTATCAGTCTCCTAAGCTTCAGCTTGCTGATGTAATGGGCTTTTTGCTCAACAACTAGTAATAGGTAGGCTAAGTTTGGTCATTAAGACAATTAGGGTAGATAATCTGTCTGAAATTTAATTCATTTCTTAGTGATCACTATTATGTTGACAAAAAAAAACAAAACATATTTGAACATCATAATTGGTCAGTGTGATCAGTGTGTATGGCGGTCACTGTGATAATGCAAATACGAAGAAAATTTGTTCATCCACACAATTTCATCACTTTTCCTACTCAGACCCCTTTTAATTATTGGCAGGTATTTGAGTGAGTGGTGCTAAATTTGAGGTATTATTTGTATATTGAATGAGACCTCTGCATGAAGATTTGTATCAGCTATCCCTGGCAGAACAAATCCATCGTGTACTTATTTGAACATGCCTTTGCGATGACTAATAAAGAAAGGAATGTGAAGGCCTAATTTTTAAGAAAAGTGAGAGGGGGGAAGAATTGAGATCAAAAAAGATAAACAGAAAAAAATGAAAAGTATTTTCATGAACCTTGATTATTGAGCTGACCGAGTAGCCCACAAATAAGAGAGACCTTATGAAATCCTGGTTTCTCTGTAAAACTAGAGCTTTTTATCACCAAGAAGAATTCCTCATTCAATACAAACCAGGTGTCCACTTTTAAATACTGGAAAAGGAGCAATCAGAGTCTGGCTTACCCAGGTGTGGGCAAATGTCTAATGGATACTTAAGAATAAGTGGAGGGCTATTTCTCTTGAGTTTATATACATATTCCTGGAGACTTGTAAGATAATAAATCATGTGATATGAAAAGAACCTGGACCAAACAATTTTTGGAATAGTACTAATCATATCTTAATTTATTTCATGTGTATATATTTGCATACCGTTTGTCTTAAAGTTGGACACATACCTTTACCAAATTATCAGGGGCAAGGCATATTTTAGAATTCCACCAGGCACAGGTGAGCAGGCAGGCTACTAGAAACATTGTGTTACTAGCAAATACTTATTCTAATAGGCACAAAACTGTAAGAAGACACAAGAAGAATCAAATCTGAAAAGCAAACAACTCCATATGATACAGCCCCTAAAAATTCTTAATTCGTGCAGCCCTGGCATGTGACAGACAAGCTTCTAAGTAATGTGGAATTGGCAGCCACATTTGACATGTTGGCCCACTGTTACTTTGGTCTATGCATGTTCCTCTGTTTTCACTTTCTTCTTTATTCCAACATCATGTGATATAATCCAACATTTCCATCCTCATATCATACAAGAGCTCCTTGCATTTAGTGGACTCTTTCTAAATGTTTGCTAACTCATTTGTATTTCCTGGATTGCATTGCTGTGTCTCTGGCATCTTTTCTATTCTTTTTCCATCTAAACATCAGGGACAATTGGGCAGTCATGCCATCTAATAGAATAAAGCAGGTATGATGTTTTTGACTCTCAGGATGAAAACAGAAAAACTGTAAGCAGAGTAGATTCCCAAGTTCCAGATAAATTTAAAATCTAGATGTGGATAGGGAAAGACCCAAGCTCTATGTCTCTGAGTTGGCTCACCATTTTTGTAATTGCCATGCCTGATGAAGATGGTGCAAGCTTGAGCCTGCATGCCATATGGGCATTCATCTGCCTTTAAGAACCGGCTGGAGCCCTACCACAGCATTTGGAGTTCAGTATCCTCAAAGCTTCCTTAGTCTTAGGCATGTCATACCTCTCATTCCTAATGTGCCTCTCTGCTCCTTTTTTTGTTCCTTTTTTTTTAAATAAAAATTTGATTTTTAATAGTATGCATGACAAGTTATAAAATGCATGAGCACAAAATGGTATTAGTGTATTTTGATAAACTAATAAAATCCGAAGGAGGAAACTTACCCTCTAAGTACCTCTGGATTGGAACTAGTAGTGTCACCAAATACTATAAGGAATGTTCAAGATATTGTCAAACAAGAGCAGTCTGTTATGTCTGCTGGTATTCATATATATGTCTGCCAAAGATTAGGAAAGCCTATAACCTTTGAATTATACCATCTTAATGTGCATAAGGGGTGGGGGTGGGGGGAAGCTGAATATATAAGCTAAATCCTAAATTAAATGGGGTAATAAACACACCATTGAAAGTGGGCCTTAAAACGAGTCCTGCATTAAAAAGAAGCTGCATGTGCACGGAATGCAGTGTGATACATCAATTCTCTAAAGCAACATGTTGTAAAATTTTACTGCTTTCTTGTTGTGTTTTATATCTTGTTCTCTCCAGGCTTCGTGGACTCGACCAGAGAAGCAAGAGGTATAGCTTACCTGACCACTAGCCAGTCTTTAGTTTTGAAAACATTACAGTTTAACTCACCATTACAGTTTAATAACCAGGCATGCTAAACTAATTAGTAATTTAGTTAGATTAAAGAATAGGTCAATAGCGGTAGATGTTACTTAGCAATAGTGTCATTTTAGGATGAGCAAGCAAGCTGTGTTGGGAGTGGATGAACAAATCCTTATTATTTCATAAAACCAGATTTTACTCTCTTGCTGGTGCTGGTAAAATCACATTCAGGTAATTATACTTAGAGAACTAAATCTCCCCAATTCCCAGGCCAGGCATTTTGAAATGTGAAAATTTTTGACTCTCACCTGGTTAATGTGGCTTTGGATCATAAAGTCACAGAGTTGGTGATCGGAGAACCCACTCAGCCCTTTACTTTCCAGCTCAACTCATCTTGTTGCTCTCTTATTTTAAGATGATTGGTCTTGGTAAATTATCACATCACATTTCATCTCAAAGCAATGCAAATGACATCTCTCGTTGGTTTTCCTAAATTGTTAAACATATCTATATAACTTTCATAGATCATTAAATTTATGAGATTAGAATGATTTGGCACAAATAGTTTTATGTTTTTAAAAATTGCTAGCATTTAGCCTTTGAAATTTCTTTTGACAACTTGCTTCATTTTGGGCAATGTGGGACTTAGTTTGAAAACTGAAGCTAAATGTTCATCTTTAAGTTTTAATTGTCACACCCCAAGATGCTACTAATGATCATACCTATCATTTTTTACCTGATTTGTATGATTAAATAACAGATAGTGAAATAAAAACCAGTATACTCTAGATGAGGTTTATGGATCTAGTCTATACTTCCTTTTAAAAAAATAGCTTTTATTTCTTCTCCAGATGGAATTTTGGTAATGTAATGCTATAAATGTAGAATATAGCAAGCAATACTATAGTCTGTATTATAATTAGGTAACTATCCTCTCAGTCTCTCAGAAATGATAATTATTCAGAACACATAACTCATGTTCAGGTCATAGCTATAAATATTTAATGCTGTTTAATATTAAAAAGTTGACTGCCTGTCCTCAGGCACTGATGTTAGTTTCTGCACATGAACACACTGCTGTCATCAAATCTAGTTCCTTATAAGCTCTCTTTGCATTGAACCTTCCTCTGTATTATAGGGACTATAGTTCAGTGCACCTCCTCGCCAAAATGCTTCCTTCCTATGGCACAGGCTGCATGTTTTATTGCCCCAAAGTCATGGACCCACTGGGATCGGGGGAGAGAGAGAAGGGTTAATTACTTCTAAGCAACTACAGGGCTCATTCTGCTTGGCCTTGTACATCTTCCCCCTGTCATTCTGATTTAGACCTGGCTAGAGGAGGAGCTGAGATTTATCAGTGAGCATTAAGGAGATGTTAAAAGAATTATAAGCATAAGTGGAAGTAATAGGTATACTCCCCAGCAAGCAGACACCTGATTCCGTCTTCCAGAAGTGTCTTTATCTTCAGTATCGCACTCTGGACATAATTAACTTTCAAATGAGTGCCATTCCTTGCTATATATGTCATTTGGAGATGAAAACTGCAAATCCTGATAAGGTCAGAAGGTGGCTTGCTTTATGACCAATTTTATTCTGTAAGCTTTGAAGAGCCTTAGCACTTTTACCTGGAAGAAGGGGGACAACAATGTTTTTATGAGAAGAATAAATGTAATTGCCCTTCATACTCTTTTACAAAGCAGGGTTTTCTTGCCATAATGATCTTTTCATTCTTGCCCAGAGTTCATCTGCTTCCTTCTTCAGAGCCTGAATTGTCAACATGACTTTTGGTCTGGATAGCTTGTAGATGGCACTCCCTGACTTTGTCCTATCTATCAGTGATGGTGCCAGGGTAAAACATTTCTGAAGGAAATAGTCCAGTCACTCTGGAGTCTCTCTGCGTCTCCCTCTGAGAGAGAACTGGGCATCTGGCAAATAATCCCATCATCAATCCTGTCATGAGCCGCTGCAAAATAAGAATTCTCTGTAGAGGGACACCTACTGGTCTATTGACATCATTAAATGAGAAAATTTTCCACACAAAGAACTTTAAGAAAAAGGCCAGGGTGGGGAGGAGTATAGCTGTCCATACAACCATTTCCTGAGTTCCTCTTTGACCATTTTCTAGGTCATTCTGAGTAAAGACATCTCATGCCTTGCTTTGTGGTTATTTGTCCATGTCCTACTCTTACCTACATGACTTTCTTTGCATCTCTTGCTGCAATACCTCTTCCTTATGGAAATGTTCTCTTGACTTCCCAAAGATTCTGGTCAGTTTTCCATGTTTATGCATGGTGGCCCCAGGAAATGTCCTGTCTGTGTGACAAAGAATTATAGTTCAGTTACTAGTTGGTATCACTGACAGCTGAACCTGTATTCTCACTGAGATAATCAGAAAGACCAATGTGGACTTTGAATTTTCTCTGCTTTTGTGCTGTTGTCTTTGGGCAAATGGGAATGACAAGCAGGTCATGTCATCCTTTTAGAAATACTTGTTTGCAGGGATGGCTTCACATTCTCAATGCCACTAATTTATATTGATGGGTAAAGATGTTATGTGGCACATGAAAATTGCCCCTGGGATGTACAGGCACACCCCTGTCAGCCCACAGGAACGGGGGGTCCCAGGATCCAATATCTTCAACAAACTAGAAGCTTTTGAGAAAGTCTTGAGGCTTTCTAGTCAAGCACTCCATACTTGTCTGTTGTCATCACTCATTTGTGTGTGGCGTCTCTTGGGGTGCAGCTTCTCAGCCAGTTGGCCTCATAGATTTACAGGCCAGATGGAGCTGAGAGCCACAGGCATCGAGCACTCCTCTCAGAGAGGAGTGGCATGTGCAGTAGGAGGTGGTGGTGATGTGGCGTGGCTCTTCAGTCTCCTTGCTAGCCATTGTGTTCTAGCTTCTAGAGTTGATATGTAATGGGGCTTAGATGGCTGACATGGATTAGCTCTATAAGTGATGGTACAGGGACTTCTTACGATAGACCTGCCGAGACCTCTCACAAAACCAGTGGTGCCTTGCTTTTGAGCATCCCAGACTGGCTTTGTATGGCATTGCAATTCTGGGTTGGAAGCTTCCAAACCAACATATAAAAGAATTTGAAGTGAGGTGTCCTTTCATTCTTTAAAAGCCTGCGCTCATTGGGTAAGAGATGTCATATGCAAACCACTCACCTGTCCATCTCTACAGAATATCATATGGTATAAGGACATAGTCTCCTTCAAATTACCAGCTTTCTTGAGGATTCAAACTTGGGCCACATGCCCAGACTTATCCTAGGCCAAAAGCCATTTTACTTAGAGTATTTGAAAATATGCCAGTACCCATTGCCTAGGGATCATATGTTTATTTCTTTTTTGACCAGTCTTGCGATTACAGAGGCTCAGAAAGCCAATTATAGTATCTAGGGCTGGGAAATGGTGGTGACTGTGGTGTCAGGGATCCCATATCTGCCTGGAACTCTCTGTACTACTCACTGTTCCTGGAGAGGGGACCCAGTTACCCTCACTTCCAGCTCAGCAACTTCTAAGCTCTGAGTTAGGCTTTTTTTTTTTTTCAATGAAATTATTTTACTTTTAAGCATCCCGGAAAGCAATGCATCTGCATAAAAATAGGTTTCTTACATAATTTCTTACATTTTTGGCACATTCAGATTTCCCATTGCGTAGATTCCCATTACACGTGCATGCACCATGGAACTGGCAGATGGCAGACCGCTGGAAGGAGAGGATGGGAGTGCAGGTTTCCCAGAATCTCATGAGGCAAGCCTGTTTCTGCTGGAATATCTTGCTTGTCAGGACTTTTGTTTTCATTTCAAAGATGCCTAACGTCGTCTTGGGGGACCTTGGTTGTCCTTGCCCCAAAACCAGTCTTGGCACATAGGCTTTGCTGCTTGATATGAACTGAGTCCCATTTTCTGTTTTGGACACACCCAAGTTCCCATGGTGCTCTCTGCAGCCTCCCCCGACTAGTTGGTACCTAAAGTGAGACTTAGACATTGGCAAAGAAAGGAGACAGGATGTGAGACTGGTCACAGACAAATGATGGCCTGGTCTCCTAGCCCCTGCCCTGTCTCAGGCTCTGATGCTCTCCCTTCCCTCCTGGCAGACTCTGGATGGGCACATGGTGGTGCGCAGCCATGCCCGAGTGTCATCCTTGACCCTGAAGAGCATCCAGTACACAGACGCTGGAGAATACATCTGCACTGCCAGCAACACCATTGGCCAGGACTCCCAGTCCATGTACCTCGAAGTGCAATGTGAGGAATAACCATGGAAAGATGCGGTGTGGGGAAGGGCTGTGCAGGGTCAGGATGAAAGGAGAATAGCGCAGCTACCTGAGCTGTACCCTGTGAGCTCTGCTCATCTTCTCTGTGGTGGTTGGCCTTAGGCCGCATCAGAACTGTGTCTCCAGCTCATCCTCTTCACACCATCCCTAGGCTTCTTACAAGCCTGCATGCCCTCTGACTTCCCATGCAGCTCACAGGTTTGACAAAAAACCTGGGTCTCTACTATACCCTGACACTAGCTGTGCTTTGGGGCAGACCCACCTTCTGGTGCCAGGATACAGGATATGTGGTGTTCCATAACAGTGGCAGTTTTCCTCATAGTCATTGCCATTCATTGCAGATGCGCCCAAGCTGCAGGGTCCTGTGGCTGTGTACACTTGGGAGGGGAACCAGGTGAACATCACCTGTGAGGTATTTGCCTACCCCAGTGCCACAATCTCGTGGTTTCGAGATGGACAGCTGTTGCCAAGCTCCAACTACAGCAATATCAAGATCTACAACACCCCCTCCGCCAGTTACCTGGAGGTGAGTTGGGGGGATGGGTCAGGGGGCAAAGTGGAAAAGACTAATTTGACTTGGATAGACTCCTGTACGGAGCTAAAATCTCTCTTGCTTCTCTGGCATATTTTAAGCCAGGAGCCATTGGCTGGAGTTGAAACTGAGCCTTATTCTTCCTAGACAAGATCAGGGTGTGAGAGGCAGAGTGTGTCTCTCCCCTTTTTTGTCCCTCTCTATGGTTTAAGGCTAATGATTCCTGCTTTACTGGTTCTATTCTTTGCTAATTTAGTCTAATAAATAAAGAACAGAGGCTGTGGCCATCCCATGGGACATATAACTCAAGAACTCCTTCTTTCTAAAGGTAACTCCAGACTCTGAAAATGATTTTGGAAACTACAACTGCACTGCAGTGAACCGCATTGGACAGGAGTCTTTGGAATTCATCCTTGTCCAAGCAGGTGAGCACCTCTTACGTTGTACCACCTTCAGAACCCTAGCTAACCCATTTTGTGTCCTTTGGTGTTGTCAGGAGAGTGGAAAGGAGAGACGGCTAGGGTAAGCAAAGCCAGAAGGTGAGGGGGCAGGGCTGATAGAGGCTTGAGTATCTGGGCACCGGGCATGTTCGGAGAGAATCATAGGTGAGATGGGCTGTGGAGACAGGATACAGGCGACAAGATTCCAAGAGTGAGCAGAAATGAAGATGTGCTTTGTGATTGTGAGTTGTGTCTGGGACCAAATCGGGCTCACCTGGGTCTCCATATGTGCCTCCCCACAGACACCCCATCTTCACCATCCATCGACCAGGTGGAGCCATACTCTAGCACAGCACAGGTGCAGTTTGATGAGCCAGAGGCCACAGGTGGGGTTCCCATCCTCAAGTACAAGGCTGAATGGAGAGCAGTGGGCGAGGAAGTATGGCACTTCAAGTGGTATGATGCCAAGGAAGGTGAGTGGAGACGAGTCTTCATTTCCTTTTGAATGATGAGTCACTCGGTGGTGGGCACACACTCACCGCCTGCGTGCACCAGATTCTGACACCTGGACTGCCCATTTAGGTAGGGTGGCACACTGCTCTTACCTATGAGGTCAGATGTCACCACCTGCCATCTTGTTCATGTTCCTATGCTGTAGCACAGTCACTGTGCCCCCAGGATTAGAGCACAATCACACCTCATGCAGAGTTGTTGGCCTTCAGATCCTGGTTCCCATGACCCTGCCAGGATGGATGAGGCCATTTCAGCTACATTCCAGGCAGAAGCCCTGCATAGATGCTGAGCAAAACCAGACAAGTTTAGTCCACCCTGTTCTGCATGCGTGGATTACATGGGTCACGGGTTTTTGCCATTGCCCAGCCAGTCCTGTTTGGGTATACTCATTTAATAAGCAAAGCCAGAGAAACAAGTTTGCTCATAGGTAAATTCTGTGATATATTTCCAACTAAGAATTTTTTAAATGACCCTTGGATGACTGCAATTGGAAGATTCTGAGCCCGGACCATCTTTCCCTGAGGACTAAGTATATTTATGTCTAACTCTCCTTTTCAGGTTATATTGGAATAGCTCAGTGAAGTATGTTTTGTTTCTGTAGAAATGTTTGATCCTGGCCAGGTACGTGGTACCAAGGGCGGAGTTAGGAGTGTGTTAGGACATGTCATAGCCATTCAGAGGCATCTTCTAATCCCGTTTTACTGAGAATTCACTACACCAGGAGCTTCCATCACTCCTTCAGCTTTGGGGAGCAGTGAGGGGTTCTGGAAGGAATTTCTGTGTAATCAGAACTGGAACTAGAAGAGAACAGTTCTTCTACCTTCATAACTTCCCTCTGAAACCTCATACCGATATTGCGGGGCTGATACCATGTTACAGTCTGTCCACAGGTTTTGTTTTTTAACGTCACTTCCAGCTATCTTTTCGTTGTCAAATTTGTGTGTGTGTGTGTGTGTGTGTGTGTGTGTATGCATATATATACACATATGCACACATATAATGTAAAATGTACCATTTTTACCATTTTAAGTACATTAAGTGGCATTAAGTACAGTCACGTTGTTGGGCAACCATCACTCTCCATCCCAAACTCAGTACTCATTAAACAATAACTCCTCATTCCCTCCTCCCCCAGCTCCTGACAACCACCAGTCTACTGTCTGTCTCTGTAGACTATTCTAGATACTTCATATAAGGAGAATAATACAGCATTTATCCTTTTGTGTCTCATTTATTTCACTTAGCATAGTATCCGCAGGTTTCATCTATGTTGTAACATATGTCAGAAATTTCATTCCTTTTTACAGCTGAATAATATTCCATTGCATGCACATACCACAGGCTGTTTATTCATTTGTCCATAGATGCTTGGGTCGTGTCTACTTTTTGGCTATCGTGAACAATGCTACTGTCAACATGGGTGTACAAATATCTGTTTCAGCCCCTTTCAGTTCTTTTGTGAATATATCCAGAAATGGAATTGCTGGATCAAATGATAATTCTGTTTGACTTTTAAGAACTCGCCATAGTGTTTTCCACAGTGGCTGCACCATTTTACCAATAGGCTTTTCATCCTTTCTGCTCCTTCCCATATTCTCAAAACAGCCAGCATGGAGGGCATTGTCACCATAATGGGCCTGAAGCCTGAGACAACGTACGCAGTACGACTGGCAGCCCTCAACGGCAAGGGCCTGGGTGAAATCAGCGCAGCCTCCGAGTTCAAGACACAGCCAGTCCGTAAGTAAAGCCAGCTGCCCTGCCTCTTCCCCCACCCACCCTCTTTTCCTGGGGGGAATGGGGGACCCTGAGCTGGCCCGGTACATTGTTAGGCTTTTTGTCTTTCAGATCCCTCTGCTCAAAGTGGTCCCACTGTCCAGTTCTCTGGCTCTCAGCAATGGCTGATACCCAGCCCCTTTATCCTCTCTTTCTCAGTGGGCCTGGTAACACTCAGAGTAGCTGGTCCAGCTCATTAGAATAACAGCCAGGGAAGAAAACCACCAGCACATTATGAAAGGGAATGGTGAAAAACACAGCAGTGTGCTGCAGAGGGACCTGGAAGATTTGCTTTTTGACACAGATCACAAAGGCCCTAAGTACCTTGTGATTTGAAGGAATAGGGTAAAGGCAGTGACAGTTCACATAATTAGTTGTGGGACTTTTGATGCAGCAGAGATAATAAGTTATAGAAGAGCGGAGACTGCTATAGGATGTAGGAGTGAAAGCAAAGCCCCAAGAATGCAAAAGGGAAACAGATGCTGAGGCCTTCGACTTTACTGTTCCTCCTTCCTTCCTGCGCCAAGAGCACACCTCAGGGTCTCCTTCCCCTGTTGGCCTCCTTAAGGAGTCACTTCTTCCTGATTTCATTTAAGGATGCATTTCTGTTTTCCTCTATCATTCCCTCTTTCCTTAAACTATGCCTGCCAACTTTTCCCCACCCTTTCCACAAATGGTCAGGCTCTGGGTGAGCCCTGCTCTGGTAATATCCCTCCACAGATCTGAGTTACTGCCCTGGGAGGATCATGAGTCCACCCAGCTGAAGAAGATGCTATAGAACCAGACTTCTTGAGCAGCCACAGAGCTCCCTGGTCCTCTCGGATTCCGGGAATTAAAAAGCCTCTTTGCTTCCTTCTCTTTGAAGTCAGGGGCCTGCAAAGTGGTCTCTTCACCTTTTCCCAGAAGTAGAAAGCCTGTCTTGTCTTCTTTCTACAGGAATTGCTTCTTTCTGGATTTGAAATAATTTAATAATTTGAGTTCCCAGGACAATGTGTTCTGCAATCCTGTTCATTTCTTTTACATCTTATTTTTTTTTCTTGGGTCTGTCTCTTGCCTTTTCTCTTCGTCTGTGTTCCATCCATGGGAAATGCAGATAGCCCCCTTCCACGTAAGTGCCTCTTCGTACTTCATTACCTGTGTCTATAGCATTAACATCTGCTAGTCTTAGTTCTTAATTTAGTTCTGGTCCCTTTTTGTCCCCTAGAGGCTGAAGTAGATGATACTCTCTGGGCCCTAACCACACTGACTTCAGTTTAGTGTGTTCCTGTTAATGTTGTAGGTTACTCCAAGAGGCTAACACTCGTCCTGTTTTAGAGCATGCAACTCTTCTGTCTTTTGATACTGTGTTTATTAATTTTTGTGTGTGACAATTACCCTGTGACAACAATGATGTTTGCTGAGCCTAGTGTGGTGGCAGTCTGCAGATGGTCTGTTAATAATACGCTGTGGTACTACCTCACCTTTAGCCAGGATGACAGAAAAGTGACCATATCCTCACCAGGCCTCAATTCAAAATCCCTTCACGGGAAAAAGAACCTCAAAGGATTCTCACATTTGCTTTTAGGAGATAAAAGAATTGAGCTCACTGAGCCTTCTGTTTACTTTATCATGGTAGTAGCCAGAGGACAGTAGGAAGATTGGTGGGGGAGGTGGCAGCTACAAGTGTAAAGAGTAGCATGAAGTTTTAGTCCAAGCTACAGGGACATCTTGCAGGCAGCTGCTGAGATGTTAAACCCCCCAATCCCGTCAACTCTGTTCTTTAGCACTAGGTACTTGCAATGTGCATTTCCATGCTTGGGAAAACTAACCAGCTACTTAGTCACTGTACTGCCAAGCCTGTAGAGAGAGTTGATTCTCCCCAGAGACTCCCTAATTGTGAAAGCTATAACTAGTGGACATAAGGAGCAAGGATAACAGGAAGCTGGTCTGGGCGACCCAGTCTTCACAGATGCCCTCAAGCATCACTTCCGCTGAGGTGTGGCCCGTTCTTTCTAAGCTGAGCTCAGAATAGTGGAGGGTAGTGCTAACCAGAGAGACTCAGAAGGAAAGGTGTTCAAGAAGCTGCACACTCTTTTCATAAAGAGTGTGCCCCTGGTTCCTGAAAGGCACACAGGGAAGCTTATCTTTTAAAAATTTATTCAGAAATATTGCAGCAGCAGCAGAAACTAAGTAGCTCAGTGTAGGCGTTTTGCAATTTTGGGCAAGTGCTAAATATACTATCTCAGCAGAGTTGGTTCCTGAATGAACCAGTTCTAGACGGAGTTGAAATGGCCAGGGGGAGGGGGGTGGTTGTCAGGTAAGTCTGACGGCTGTCTGCTCAAGCTGGCAGTTCTTCTTTCCTGTGTGAATGCAGACAGAGCATTTCTGGCTGTGAGAGCACCTTTCCCCTGGATACAAAGCTTTCCTTTAGCCCAAGTCTTCTTGTTTCCCCTCTTCTAGATGTTATCAGTACATAAATACTTGCTTAGTTACATTACAGAGAGGAAGGCTGTGATGAAGGTTTCTTGGAGTTTCTAACCAGTAGCTGGGTTTTGAGAAATGAATCAGAGTGACTGGGTGTTGGACTTCAAAAGCTCTAAGTGGTTTTCATTCATTGCCAGCTCAGCCCTTGTAAAGATGAGAATTTCTATAGAAGATGTTGTTTTAAAAGTCAATGTTTAATTTAAAAAAAAAAAAGAAAGAGAGAGAGATACCTCTAGACCTGTTGTTTGTTATCTGATAGTATGAATATGGGTAATTAACCAAGATTCCAAGAAGCCCTTTGGAAAATGGTAGGGTCAGCGTTCTATTTCAAGTAGATCATGAGTAATACAGTAGCAGGCATTGCTAGTGTCATTAAAAGTTAGTTTTCTCAATCATTTAGCAAAGTTATGATTTAGAAAATTAAAAAAGCAAACTTCTTTTAGATAAGAACAACCATGGCACAGTCTCAGACTTGAGTGTGCCTTGTTCAAGAACTTGAGCAGGATAAGAGGTGCTACACATGTGGAAATATGTGGGAACCTCATATTCTCACTAGAGTTAGTTATCATGTTCTTTCCTTGCACCCTCTTACTTGCCAAAGTGGGGGCCTAGCCGAAGTGGTATTGTGTTGGCCCTGGACCTATCCTGGAGAAGGATGTAGTTGGAGGGAAGATGCCAGCATTTACTACTGCCATGACAACACCGACTTTCCACGACTAGGGAGTGAAGAAAGGGTTTAGAAAGCATCTTCTATGAGTTTTACTCCCATTACTTGAAGAAACAACGTTTGCCTGGACACAATCAGCCATCAACAATTATAGCAGTTCAGCTGTGTGCTTATGCAGAGCCCAGGAACCAGTGGTGTGGGTTTCTGACATTGGCTCATCTCACCCTCTGACAATAGATTCCCCTCCTGTTATATTGGGGTACAGATGCACAGCCTGATCCTGTGACACTGGAGTTAGGCCCTGAGTGCACTTTTACCTCAAAGGAGAGAAGGTACAGGATCGACAAGAGAATCATTGCTGCCAGACCCCTACACTGGGAGGTGTTAGATGAGAGCCAGTACATTTCATATTAGCTTATCTCTTGAAGTTTGTTAAGATGTCTCAGTAATGGGGTTGCCTTCTTGGTTCCTTAATGAACTTCTCCACATTTAGAGGCATGTCAAAGTAGAGATGAGAAGATGAAACTAGCCAAAGCCACAGATACCTCAAGGACTCCTGCTTCTGACCTGCCAGATTAGAAAGCATGACTCACCTATTAGGAGGTTCTTGCACACAGTTCATAAATGTGTGTGTGAAGGTGATGAAGAAGCTATGACTCCAAACAAATAGATCTCCAACCTCGGAAAATGTTCCTGTTTCGTGTATATTTAGGACAAATGTTTTTGTGCTGTTAAGACACTCTTAAATGGAAAGCTGATGACCTCTGTTTGCCTTGGGAAGGGCTGCTTCCCTGTCTGAGCTGCTGAGGCCCTAAAGAGATGTCACAATTTATTATGAATCTTTTCCTCATGACTGAGCTGTACCCCTTCAGAATTTTATTGCCTAAGTATTACTTCTTAATTGCTTCTGTACCATGAAGTAAACAATTTTTTTCAGGGTATAAAGATTATGTATAAATGAGTCTCTACTTTTTAAAAGAGGCATCTTGAGATTTTTGTGTTCATGTTTTGCCCCCTAGATAGCACATCGCAAGTATAAGTTTAATGCCTTGTAATATGTTGTGGTTAAAGCACATAAAACTTTATCCCTTTGCCAAAATAATATAGACAATTATGCGAATAACACAAACCAAACAAAAGAGAAAGAAAGAGATACACTTTTACTGGAATTAACCAGACCATCAAATCATGATGTGTTAGTAGCCTATCTTGCTCTGATCTGATTCCAGTTACATTTCACTTGCATGGTTTCATGGGGTACCCTCATTTGGAAGGCAAAAGGAAAACCAAACCATGAGTGTCAAGGCAATCTTGAAGATATGGTAATGTTTTCCCAAATTTTCATCTAGCTTCAAAAGTACTTTATTCTATGATTGTGGATGCTACAACTTCTTCTTAATATTTGCCTAGGAAAACTAAAGATTTGTCTAAAATGTCTTGGAGGTACCATTGCACTATTTCTACCTGTTTTCCATGCATGAAGTTGGCTAGTTACTCATTGAGTGAGAATAACAGTATTATTTGCATATACACAGCAGTATCCAGAGAATCACATTCTGTAGATTTTTTTTTTTTTGGAGGACAGCAATGGTTGTATTATCATCCAGATGCCAAGCAATCATGAACATCACCCCATAGTGAACATTAATAAATAGGACAGTCATTTTTCTTTCATTCAGATGTTTAAATTAGAGAGTGAGACATATAGGTTTTGCTACAAATAACGTGCCATGGTGTAAATATATGCCTAATACAAACATATAGAGAGATCTAATATAAAAAGCCAAAGTCATCTTCTCCTTCATTTGTTCACCTTAAGCTGGAGTCCAGGTTCCCTTTCCTCCTGTACGTCTGATCCTATGGAGACAGTTGGTCCCACTGACCTGGCTGTTTGTTTTCAGGCAGGGTTGAAGGCTTCTGCAGCTGTTCCTGGCCCAATCCTTTTACTGAACCCCAGGCTTGGCAGGCGCACAGGTTTATGGCTTGAAGTCAGATTGCTCTGCTCCTCTGCTGGTCCACTGGCCACGTATTTTCATGCACGGTGTTCTTTTTCCCCACTTTAACTCACTTCACCTTCCTGTACTGATATCCCAGCGTTGGTCCTATTTTTTTCATGCAGTATCTGTGAGCCTTGATGATCTTTTATCTCTTTTTTTTTTTTCACCTTCATTTTTCTTTCCTCAGCAGCTCCTGCTAGCTCTTCCACCCCTGTTCCATTGTCTCATCCAGATAGTGAGTATCATTTTCTTCATCCATCTCTCTGCAGGTTGCTTTCCACCAGCCACAGTGGGTATGCCTAATGTTATCTCCTTCACCAGGTGATAATACAACTCTGTTGGCAGAAAGCAGCGCCGAGTTATAGAGAAGCAAATAAGAGTAGAAATAGGCACAGGCCTCTCAGATTCGTGGGAGACAGCACTCCCCTTAAGGGGCTGCAAGTGAAAAGCCTGGCTACAGACAGAAAACCCTGCAGGCAGACTCGCCTAGGATGTTGCAGTCCAAACCTATGCTGGGTTGCTTGGTAAGCTGGACCAAAGCTGATATTTGCAGAAGCCAAAGGAATTTACCAAGAAAAATCTATTTTGCAGGGTCTTAAGAAATGCTTTGGGGTGTTGTTGTTTTTACCCTCATTTTAATTGGCACAGTTGGATTCAGATATTAAAATTAGATAATCATGCCTATAGCTTTTGCTTTTTCTCTAAATGCATACATTTCTCATAAATATTTGTGGGAAAATAAACAGTGTCAGCTTGCAGATGTGCCTGGCAGTAGCCGCCGAGGCAAATTATTTAACCTTTCACAAGCAAGCCTTGTTTTTCTCTTCTATAAAACAGGATGAGAACTTGCCCTTCCCCTAGTCCTCTCCCCCAAAACTCGACAAACGTTATAGCATTTATCAAGCTGTGCTTGCACACCTACCTGGTAGCAGCACCACTAAGCCCAACAATGATGTCACCTGGTCAGTCTCAGCCCTGGTCATTCTGACTGAGCCTCACTCATTTATGATCTTATTTCATTTGGCTATCCTGTCCTTTGTTCCCCTGCATCCTTGGAAGTAGGGAGAGCTCCAGGCATGCTACTGTTTGGAGTTGTGAACCTATGTTTCTGGGGGGAAAGAGCAAAGTGAAATAGGTAAGTCCTAGGGTGTCATGCCAACCCATTCTCAGAGTAGCAGACAGGGTGCAGGCCCAACTGGCTGTGTTCTCCTTAGTACATCCTAAGTCCCTATACTTTGGGAGTAGCCACAGGAGGTGACACAAGCCCCATGCTCAAAAGTCCCCTGTTGCATCTGTTTGGCTTAGAAACAGACCCACCACCACTTGCAGTACTTCCAGGTAGTGTATCGCAGCAGCAGATGTTCAGGCTTGGGAATCAGAAACAGCCCTGGGTTCACATCCAAGCTCTGCTACTTCTGTATACAGCTCCATGATCTTGAATGTCACTCAGCCTCTCCAAACCTCAGATTTCTTACCTCTCAAATGAAAGATAGATTCCATCTACCTTGTAGGTGTTTGTGAAAGTTAATGATCAAGTATGAAAAACAAAACAGTGACCACCATGCAGTAGCTGGAATTGATGGTAAGAACAAATTGAGGGTTATGTTATTTCTTTTGTGTGAAAGTAATTTTCAGCAAAATCTTTGAAAATCTCTTTAATATTTATATTAATATTGATAGATCAGGGAAGAAGGAATTGTGAGAATATCTTCTTCACCATCTCTGTTTCTCTTTATAATCCTTAAATATATACACACATATACACACATATATTTATTTATGAATTTAATGTATCACCATTCCCTCCTTCACCTTTCTGTGCCCTTTCTGTCCTTCATGTTTCCATAGCAACCAGGCCTTTTCCTGCCCTTACAACCACAGAACCAGCTAGTGAGTACAGAGCTGAACTGCTCTTGGCCAGTTTGCTGCTCATTGCAGAGCCGACTTCTGGGTCACGTGCTGCCCATGGTTTTTCTTTGTATTAAAGCAACAGTTGTGTGTGCATGGCGGCCCCTCACCTGCTGTGGTTTCCTAAGCATGCTGTCTGCTTGGCCAAGAGAGCAGACCCAGCATCACCAAAAGAACTTATTTTAAAAGTACTCTGTGCATGAGGAGACTTTTCCAAATTTACTCTCAACTTAAAAATAGAAAAGGATTAGAGAAATGCTGATGAGGCAAAAGAACAGCATCTCTTCCCGGCTTTTGTTGTCCCTCCCCTCTCAAATGCACACATGCGCGTGCGTACACACACACACACACACACACACACACACCACAGGTACTCATATAGAAGTAGCTAAAACAGAACAGAGGAAAGAATAAGAGAAAATGGCTGCTTGGGGATGCAAAGAAGGAAGGAATCACTGCCTCCTGACAGCCTGCCTGCCATTGTCTCGCTGCAGAGTTGAGCAGGTGTGTACACAAAGCACACGCAGGAAGGAGAGATGTTTCCATCTCCTCATAGGCTCCCTCAGTACGGGAAAAATCATGGCCAAAAAAATAACCAGGCTTGCTCAAGTTTGTGTGCTAAGAATCCAGATGAAAGTTCTGGAATTTATTTCTTGATGATAGAGTCAGGGCCAGACTGTATCATCTTTTCCATCATGGAAAATATTACACTTCATCACAGCTGTAACATGTTCCAAGCCCGTGTCTATAATGCTCTAATGAAGTGAGCTTGTGAGTTAGGCCTTAAATCCCCTGACAAATCAACTGGAGCTGTATGTGTGTGTGCACGTGCACACGTATGCCTATATTTACAGTGTGTAACCACAGCTGTGTGGGAGTTTTAGATTTTATAATTTTTCTGAGTATTCAGAAAAAAAATGACATGCATCCCACTGAGCAGGAGTCAGAGCAAGAAGGCAGAAAGCAGATATGCACAGTACAGCTCCTGCTCCCGCTCTCTGCTCAATGGGCCAAGGTTTCTGATACATAATTGAACAGAGAAGAAAAGAGTTTCCTGGTTCTGTGTGCTGCATGAAATGGTTCTTCTTTCTACTGCAGAACGTAGCTAAGGGTCTGCTTTCTTGGTGTTCTCTCCGTGTGTGTGCTACAATGAATTTTAATTCCTGATGCTTTTGAGGTTTCATTTTGTTAGCAGAGAAGAGCTGGCAACAATGAACTGGCTCTCATGAGTTAAATTCAGATGATGGTTTTTGGTTTGGGGGGGTTTTTGCTTTTTGTTTTTGGGTTTTTTGTTTTTTATTTTTTTGCATTTGGAAAAGAAATGTGACTAACAGCACCCTTTCTTCTTCTAACAGTGATGCTCCTTTCCTTTCCAGCTTGGGTGCAGTGTGTGTGCCAGGCACAGTAGGAGAAGGTTACATTATGCATTTGCAAACTCATGTCATATTTTAGGTGTCTCACTATAGGTTGGTCTTCTCTGGAAGTAAAATATATCTTGGATCTAGATTTTTTCTTAAGAAGGAATTAGATGTTTCTCCCCTGAAATATGTTTAATTTTTTAAATTAAGGCATTTATGCCCACATATAAAATGCTTAGTAGTGACATCAAAGAGGGGAAAGTTAGAGTCTTTTTTATTTTGAACCACTTGACTGCTGACCCAAATTGTAGGTCCCGATGGATAGTGAGATAAAGGAAAGACAGACACATTTGGGTAGTAGCCTGCATTTAGCATGAACACATTCCTCAATGGTAAGGCAAAATGCAGCACATGTGTATTGCAGTGGAACCAGTAGCAGAATAGCTAGAAGCATACAAAAATTCATCGATCATCAGTCAGTCAATAAGGTTGAAAATAAATAATGTCTCCTATTTTCGCTAGTGTGTGTGTGTGTGTGCATGCACGCATGTGTGTGTTGATCCATTTGTAACTATGAATGAATGAAGGTATCCTTAATAAAACCAAAAGATAAACTGCTCAGTTGTATGTAATTCCTGCAGGGCACCGATGGTTGGAATGTACCAGAACTTGTGCAGTGTCAGACAATAAGAATCACACGTTCTATCAGCTTACAGTGGCAAGGGAATATGTACCTCAGTTAAAGCATTTCTCTTGAATTATTTTTACATAGTGCTGTGCATTGGGCCAAGAGATATCTCCACCTCCCTCCTTGGCCCTTCTTCTCCCTTAGCTTCAGCTGGCAATAGCCAAAACTTCCCTTGGCCTATGAAAGTTGGAGTGAGAAACCCAAAATGCCTTTTGACAAAGCAAGGTCATTCATGTCATATTTAAGTAACAAATTTGAAATGTAAATACAACATAGGACAAAAAGAAATGCGGATAAATCCAAACATGAAAACGATTTTTTCCATTGTGAGAATCATAGCAAATTTGTGTCTTCTCAACATAGCCACAATTCTAAAGAGATAACTATATCCACAAGTACCCAAGTATTTGTTTCATGTATAACTCTCAGCTCAGTGGGTTGGGAGTTTAGTTTCTGCTGTTCACTATTGACAGAGCCATTGTCTCAACCACCAGAAGGAACCCTATTCCCTTTCTGCACTGACCTCTTTCTTTCTCTGTGTCTCAACTGGAGTATCTCTTTGAGCCTCTGGGATAACATGAGCAAGTGAATAGGGAATTGAGAAAAGATCTCCTAGGCCATCTTCTCCCATCTGCATCCACTCAACCTCATTCAGCCCATGCCCCCTCTCCTCATTGTGCCGAAAGAAACATGAAATGACTTTTTTTACTGTAATGTCATATTTTGTTCTTTCAGAGCTTACAGTCTACACCTTAAAAATCATGGGACTTCCCCTTCATGACCCATGTTCTGTTTCATTGCCCTTGTTTCCCAAGGATGCCTTGACATTTCTGGAATCTGCGAATAATAACTTGCTTTTTCTTTTCCTTCAGCAGTCTCCTGGATTGAGTTTGACATCCGGGTCCTGACAGAAACACCTCCTTATTTTAAAACAAGTTTATGTGCTCCTTGATGTGTTATTAATATGCAGTGTTGCAGATGTATCTAATGCTTATTGGTGTTAACCAAATGCTCTTTATGGTTTATTATTCTTCTATATCTGGGCAGTTTTACTGTCCTCCCAATGTTTCCTATATATGCTGCTAATTTAATTTGATTTCTCCTTTTATTTAGTCTGTGATTTTGTTGTTGATTTTTCTCCCTGCCCATTGTTTACATCAGTTTTTAATTTTTTTGTATTTTCCATGTGACCTTCTCCACTTTCCTTTCAACCAATCATATGCGTGCCTATCATGTGACTTTGTCATGTGGCTTGCATGGTGCTGATGATGTCGTCCACGCTGATGAACAGAAGGTAAAACTCTTTGTTCTGATTAGTGAAATAAATCTGGGACCACAGCCTGGCACTTAGAGCCCACTCATTTCTTCCCATCTCAAATATTCTAAGAGAAGCCATTTTGTAGAATTCCTCTTATTCTCAATTCACATGCAGAATTCATCATTCTTTGCAGCCTTGACATGACATGACAGCCTTTGGTTTAACATTTTGCTTTAAGAAATTTGGCCTTGCAAACTGCTATCTACAGTAAAACCACTTTAGCCATAGCACAGTTTGCAAATTTGAATTTTTACCACATAGTTCATAAAAACTATTTCCCAGAAAGCAGTTTTGTAAATGAGCTTTGTAGCAGTGTTGCTTAACTTTATCCAGTAGTTCTAAAAACCACAGTTGCTCTAAAATGAGTTGCATTTCCCTGAAAATGTGGAAATGTATCTATTTACAAGATGGAAATATTACAGAAAGAAATGTATCAGTTGCAAAGGTTGTATTTGCTCAAAACCAATGAGAGTGCTTCACAAAACTCATGCAAACTGAGGACTTTCTGAAAGGAGAGATTTAATAATTTTGGATTAGAGCAGTTTGGCTGTGATTGCTGAGGTGTCACTTTTCAAGAGTGACCCTCACCCGGGCAGGGGTGGAACAAAATCAAAACAAAAGCCACTGGCGGTTACCATGACTAAAGATCTCCACGTAATCAAAAAGCGCATGATTGACCCTTACAGCAAAGGAGATAAAATTATAGCCTAATTAAGTGTATAGCAGTGACAAAATAATTAGTTGATGTTGTGACTGTCACAACCTTGTGAAAATATTTCACACTTACCGTGAAAAGGAAACCTCTGCACATAGCTTCTGCACACACTCATTCACAGCCTGCCCTGGGAGTCAAAAGCATTCTATTCTCTTATAACTGAAAGTTCTCTTCTACTTCAGATCACAACCCGAGACACATACAGGCTGCATTGATCACGAAAGCAAAACTAACACCAATAACCGCCCAGTGTGCCCATGCATGCAATGGTCCCCTGTTTGACCTCACTTCTCTGAGAACTGATTGGGCGACATCCACACAAACAAAACCATTGACAGCTCGTCTTGCATGTTCTTTGTTCCTGGTCTGTCCTTTTGTCTTGTGCTCCCCTGTGTGTGAGCCCTGTGTTTGTTTCTCTCTCGATCACCCTCTACACTGACCACCTTGGAGGACTTCAGCTCTCTAGATAAGGCCACTGTGTCCCTGTATAGTCCCCTTTACAACTAGACTCCTGGACAGAGGTCTTAGATTGGAGCCAAAGCAGGGGAACATCAGATTATAACCTACTTTAAAAACTGTCCTAATCTGTGAGTCTTAGGGTAGAGAATGTTCAGAGCCTAAGATTTTATTAACTCCCAAGTCCCACCCAAACATGTGGGTTCTTTATTTCCAAGAAGTGGACCAGCCCTTTTAGATTTGTGGTGACTGCTCAAAAGCTGCTATACTGGGAAAAAGGTTGGACCTTCCCCCTGAAATCTCAAGTTTGAACAGATGCTGGGTTGAAACTCATTCATTTTCCTCTTCAAAAACGAGTTTGGTCATTTCTGTTCAATGCTATAAAATTCAGAATGAAGCAAAGCAGTGTTAACATGGAAGAAACTAATTCGTACCTCTAAGGTGATATCTCTTCTAGACATTTTAAGCAAGGCAAGAGATATTTGAAGATGTTTCCTGAAGTTGCCCTAGAAACAACTTAGCAGTGGTCTTGGCTGTCAGTAAAAAAATGTGGCCAGTACTAAGAAAAATCACTTAGAGCCTGTGGCATGCCAAAGCATAATTACCCCCTCATCAAACCACATTCGCATCTGAAATCCAATGTTCCCTGTTCACCATGCTTCCTCACTGCCACCAAAAAAAAAAAAAAGTTGCCTTGGATGCACTTAACATATTCTGGATGTTCCATGTCCCTTTGGTTCCTGTCCACAGTGTTTACTGAGGCCAGTGCTGAACTAGGAGAGGGTAGGTAAAAACAGACCTTGAGCACCATGCCCCAGAGTCACTTGGCTCCTGAGTTCACAGAGCTTTGCACAAAGGGGTTCTAGACAGGGAAACTTGGGTGCCTGCCCCAGGAGCCAAGGAATGGGTTTGCTATGGCGAGCTAAAATGCCCTTGATGCAAAAGTTTATTTCTAATACCATGGTGTCACATAAGGGCAGGGCCTGCTTCCTCCGATGACTCCATCACCTACTGAGGACTCTGTGTAAATGGGACTCCCCACCCCTCCCCACCAGCATGTGTGTGGTGAGAAGCCCCTGCAACCCCCTCTGTCAGTGTGCTGCATGTTGGAGCATGGATTCCTCCCCACACATTCATAATGGTCTTTTTTTATTTAGCTACTGACCCTGACTTGTACTAGGACATGCTGATTCCGATGCACTAAACTCCTTAACACCCGCTCTTCCTTCTTAGATTGAAAACATCACTAACCACCCCTTCCACTCCCTCCTCTATTTTTTACAGCTGTGTGTCTGGATTGCCACGGTCTCTGGCAGGTCGACTAGACTTTTCGCCAGGGGTTCTGCTCTACTTGCCTTTATCCCTAAGGATTCTCTGCACTGGCGCTTACCAGGGTAGAGAGCTAGCGTGAGGGGACTGGAGAGCAAGGCAGTGATGAGTATCAGCCTGAATCCTGTGGGCAGGGACGGGGGCTATGAAAAGTGCCTGTGTCCGCAGTGTGAGCACTGAAACCTCCCACGAGCCTCATCCTTAATAAGTAATCTAAGGTCTGTGAAGTAGTGTTGAACATGTGCACGAGGCCTTGTGGCCTCGGAGGCGGGAGCTGAGTTAATTGTTGGTGATAGCAGTTATTTCTGTCATAACTTCCTCAGCCTAAATCAACCCCATAACCACAAGCAATACCTTTGTGGTTATACTTTCTTTTTAGGATGATGAAACAAAACTAATTGATCAATTAATCTGTTGGTGTTTTCCTGACACCCACGAGAAGGGAATTGGTATTTTTGTGGTTCAGTCTGTCAGAGTTCATTTGTTGCTGTTTAATTTGTATTTCATGCCACCATTTTCTTCCCCACCCACCCCCAGCACACACACTCACATTCATAATTTCTGAGAAAATGCTGGAAGGGATTTGTGAACTAGATGCTTTCCTGAGCTTGGCCTCAGAGCTACACATTATTCCTTTGTAGAAGCTGGGAACTGACCATGCTCACACCCACTTATTTTGTACCCCAAAATGCCCTGGAGCCAGGGGTCAGGTCATTTGCTTTCACAAGTAAATTCATAACAACTAAGCGAAAGAGTTCAAGAGAAAAAGGACACTTTTTTCCCAAGACTTGAATGGGAGAGCAATGCCTAAGACCATGACTCCCATCTGTGCATTGTCAGACTCTCTTTGGGACTGTCAGAAAGCCACCTCGGCACCCTTAGAATAGCCAGGTGGGTTGTCAGAGGGCATCAGGGAAAGTTCAAGGATCCAAGAGTATATGCAGCATGGTTCGTGTTAGAGTCAGGTGTCCAGCATCTAAGCAAAGCACTACATCTCAGAAAGCAGGGTTAGTGGTCTGATAATTCTAAATCCTGATTCCCTTAGGTAATTTGCTGATCCCCTAAGGACCAGTCAAACTTCCAAACACTTGGTGCGGTTATGAATGTTCCTGAGTTGGAAAAATCAAATAGGCTACATATTTGAACAGCTAAACCTTCTGGACTTTTTAAAGCAATAAAAAGGCATGTACAAGTTTCAAGTTGCTTGTAAGAAATAATCAACAAAAGGGGACAGGAGTTAGGATAAACAAAAGGAACAGTAATTTTAACTCCAGACAATCCTATCTGATAGAAAAAGAAAAGATTCTAATGCAGCCCCTACATCCATCATTGTTTTATACTCAGATGCCCAAAACTCTGTGCCGATCCCTAGGAATTGAAAACCAAGTGAATGAAGAAAGATCCTTTCTCAGGCATGCCTGTTGGCACCTCAGCTATTCATTCAGAAGATACAGTTCTTGGTGCTTGGGCTTTTTAGAGTGAGAAGTCAAATACTGTTTTCCTTCTAAAATTCACAAATGCTGTCTGAAATATAGCCCTCGGCTTGCTATATTTTCTGTTGTGGAATTTGGATACCAGCAGTAGTTTTATGAGCCCAGGGCTTCTGCTGACAAGGGGAAAGACTTGAAGCTGACTTCAATTTTAGGACACAGTAGCACAATAATTACAAAGAAGAACCTATAATCCTCATGGCCAGGAATGTACATTTCAATTACGGTTTCTAAGTGGAATTCATAGGGCCTGTCTGTAATGTTTCTGACTGTATGTGGTCTCTATGGTACATTCTTCTAGAAAATACCAGAACTGCCTAATATTTCATATTCATTACTGGTAAGGTACCGCTTTTTCTTTTCAAAGTATCACTGTTTTAGTCTTTACATAAAATATTTGGGGGGAGGGGAGGAATTTTGACTCATGGCTGAAGCTAAACTCAAAGGGTGTAATTAACCCTATGGGTTTTCTTGGAGCAACTGCCAATTGCTGCTGAATTGCAAACCAACATTTACAAATAATTATGATATTGGTTTTGCTGAAATTACCCATAATGATTTCAATCAGAGCAGCTATCTCAGAACAGAGTGCATATTGGGACCCTCTAAATAATCACTCCTTGTGTGTTTCAGTAAAGCAGTGAGCCTCCTGAATGCTCAGGCCCCAGACCTTCGGCCTCAGCCCCTCTCTCCCTTGTCCAGCATGGCTGAAGAATTCTTTTTGCACAGTGCTCAGGATATATTTTCCTTTTTAATCTTAAAAAAATGGCCAATAATAAACATCTGAAGATGCATAAGACTAAACAAATATACGTAGCCACGAAGTTGGTCAAAATCCTATGATGTCAGTTGAATATGAGCTTCCTTTAGACATATTGTCATAGAAAGGGTTATATTTCTACACAAGGGCCCCACTATCTTTTTAAGTTGATCATAACTCAGTTTTTTTTTTCATTTGGCAAACAAAACTTTGTCTTATTCACCTTTAAACTCCAATGCCTAGTAGACTAATAGAGTAACCTAGTAGGTTATTTATTTGTTGAATAAATCACATTTAAAGCACTCTAAATGAGACATCTGAATATTATATAAATTCTGTGAGAAAATAATACATATCAGAGTAACATGATTGTCACTCAGGTAAAATGATAGCAAGTTATAGTGTTCTAACTTTGGCAAATGTTACAACTGTGTTCCAATTGTGCTATAGCTTTTAGTGTTTCCTCTGATTCCTATAAATTTTTTTCAGAAACAGATCCAAAGGGGAGTGCCTTTATTGGTTTCTGCAGGAATTCCTTAGTGAAATTTTTATTCATATGTCTTTGCAGAGACTTGGCGGTGGGGGGGGCATCTCTTCAAAAATAGAACTTTTTTGAAATAACTTCTTAAAAATTGATTTTAAAAATCGGCAACTCTTAGAAATGTGTAATTATTGATTTGGGGGTATATTTTCCTAAAAGTGGATGAACATCCTATGTTTTGTGTTCTGTCTTTTACAGCGTCATAAAATATCCATGCTCATCCTGATAGTCCATCCTAGGGCAGTGACTGTCATTGTGCTACAGCGATGTCAAATTGAGAAGGAGCCCTAGAGAACATCTGGTTCAGTATTTTGCAAATGTGGAGACTGAGGCAGTGGCCCGTCCAAGGCAGCAGACCCCCTGGACTCTACCATGGCATGGCATCCGTAGCATTCAGTTTTAAGGGGACCTTCACAAATAGCAGAGAGAGTGCCCTCTTCTAAATAGATAGTCTCCCCAAAGCAGAATTCCGTGTTTGACGGTATTGATTCAGCCTTGGGAACCCATGCTACTCAAATCTGAGAGGAAATAATAAGAAAGGTGCAGCCACAGTAGCCCCAGGGATTAACTTCTATTTCCTTTCAAAGGAGGCCTTGGGGGAAAGACTGGGTCCCTGCTTGGTGTGTGTGTTGGAAGGACCACTGATGCCACCTCCTTCCCTCTTTCTCAAGGCAAATAGACCATTCATCACAGAGTCAGTATTGTGATTCTTAATACAGAAAGTTATAATAATTAATGTCCATCTTCATTCAATTCCAGGTCACCACCTACCCTGGTTTGCCTGGGACTAAGGGTTTTTCCAGAGTGTAAGACTTGGTGTGCTAACACCTGGAAAGCCCCAGGCTAACTGAGTGAGTTGGTTACCCTAATTCAGTCAGAGAATAGAATTTGTGAAGTTCTGCTGTACCTCCTACTCCCATTTGTTCCACACTGGTGATACACAGACCTGCCTTACTTCAAAATTTACTTCACTTTGAGTTTCTTCTTAGCACTCAAACATGCCTTGACATGATCTAAAGCAAATTTCAAAATAGTCTCCACTGAATAGTTGGGGCCAGTGTTTTATGCTACATAGTAGCATAAAAACAGAACAAGTCTTTGCCCGAAGCCCATTTATCTTTTTATTTTTGTGTTTGTTTCCCCTTAATTACCAGTTGAAGAAAACAAATAACAAGCACAGCCCTCTCTAAATTACTTTATCCCTCAGACATTAAGGTTACGCATCTTCCCTGTCGCAACTTTTATGTATGCCCATTACTACTACTTGTCAAACCTAAATGTGCACACTGATGATTACCTTGGGATAAAATCAGAGTCTGCATTTCTAATGAGCGTCCAGGTGGTGTGCACGCTGCCGTTAGCTTTCTCTCTCTGGCTCCTCCCTATCTCAGAGGAAGAGCAGGACACTGGGCCATTTTGAGGTTCCCAGAGTAGCTGAGCGAGGAGCGCAGGCTGGACTGGGCTTGCCAGCAGCCTCCTCATAAATGACCCAAGGTGCACTTTTGGGTGATTAGGTTCAAAACCTGATGACAAGCCTTTCCTGACTCTTGTCACATGTCTTCCAGAGATCAAGGACAGCCCACCCAGAAAGGAACTGTTTTGTAGGCTCTCCCAAATGTTCTGAGGCCATGAAATCGATTCAGAGATGGTTCCCACAGGAAATGCAGGGTTCCTAAATGTGTTAAATCTTCATTTGAGCTTTTTACATCAGATATTTTCTCACCTTATTATTTTCAGCGTATACTAATGAACTAGTTTTTCTTAAAGTAAATCGGCGTCTTACTAATTGAAGAGCCATCCCAGCCCTAGTAGTTTGTCACATACAAGCTCATCTTCCCTCTTGACCTTGGTTTCAGAGTACTACATGCTGAGCGCATACCGTAAATAAAGAGAAACATCGACCTTTTTCTGTTGAGAAACGCTAAAGACATTTTTTTCCTCTCTCTCTTCTCACAAAGAAAAGGACAGAACTTTAACGATTGTTACTTTAATCCAAGGTGCCAAGGATGATCACTCAGTCAGCTGAGCCATAAATGCAGGATACTTGCAAGAAACTTGCCTATGGCAAATTGTGCTTTATTTAATCACAGCCGAAACGCAAATTATTTTTTTAATGAACTTGAGTAATAAAATTACTTAGATATCCAGGGAAGAGACCGGGCAGCTTTGAAAAATTGTATTATGCATGTAAGCTTTCTCTATAAATGCTTACATTTTCCCATATTTCAAGCTGTTTCTCAAAATGTATCCAGTTTATAAAAGTTAAATCTGTGATTCTAAGAGCTGCTAACAGAAAATGCAAGTAGCAATGAGAGACAGAAACAAAAAGCCAGTTTCTAGAATGGTAACAGGACTGTGCTTACGGGGAGGGTGTTTCCTGGAACACTCCAAAAGGCACCAAGTTAGGGCATCTAACTGGAATCCGAAGTTTTATATTTACTGTTTTTTAACCACTTGAATTTCTGAAAAGCAAGGGTCTAGCCCCACCTCATCATTACATCCCATTCTGATGGACTGGATTTTCATTTGGCGGAGGAAAATGTCATGTGAATTAACTGGCTGTTGCAGGGGAACCCAGTGCTCCTAAGCTCGAAGGGCAGATGGGAGAGGATGGCAACTCCATTAAGGTGAACCTGATCAAGCAGGACGATGGCGGCTCCCCCATCAGACACTACCTGGTCAAGTACCGAGCGGTGAGTGGCCTCCTTCCTCAGTCGCCATCCCCGCCCCCGCAACCCCGACACTCCCTTGTTGGTGCAACAAACAACATGCAAAGCCCAGGCTGGGCGGGGCTGGACAGAGTCACTCTGTGGGGCCCTGGTCAGGATTTTAAATCTCAAGATTGCCCTGCAACTGTTACTTCATGTCCACACTGGGACCATTTTAAGACCTCTAAAATGATCGTGGTGGTGACAGACTGACACCATGATTGATTTTTCTGCTGCTTGAACTTCTGTACAAAGTTATTTCGCCATTATCCAGTACATTTTTGTAAATTACGTACTGATATCTAATAATTGCTACCTTTAGCAAAGTGCATATTATGGGCCAAGAACTGTGATTACATGCATTTTCTCTCCACAAGAACCCTGTGAGGTAGATCTTACGATTATTGCCACTTTGCAGAGGAAGTAACCGGGGCTTATGCAGTCAATAACTGCCTGATAGGACACAGCTGGGCAAGCCAAGGTTAGAATCCAGATCTGTCTAACTGAAGGGATTGGGTTAGTTCCCTCACCTGCTCTTTATCCACACCTGAGCAGTTCTAATCCTGCTAATAATGAACTTGACCCTAAGCCTTTTCTCAATGGTTGGTTTACCATCCCTCCAAGAATTCTGTGATTCCACCTTTCATTCCTAACCCCCAAATTGAGAAGCACTCTTTCCTTTTTGGTTTTAGAATGATACTTGGCTGTTGCCAACCACAACAGTTGCTGAAAGGTTAGAGGCGGTATCTGAGCACTGGGAATAATAGCCTTTTGCTAGGGAATGGGAATTAATGAACCAGAGAGCAGTTGTCTTTCTTCAAATAGCCCCCCAAAAAGGCTCTTTCCAGGAAGTTGACTTACTCCTTCTCTGCTGTTTGATCAACCACCATTGAGCCTTTACCTGGTTAAGCTCACACAGAATCAGCACAGTACAGACCCATACCTGGCACGCTTCTCAGCTGGTGGACAGACCGAGTGTCAATCCACTCGGCCCTTTTCCGCTTAATTGCAAAGCCAGGTATGAGCTGACATCAGAGGAGGAGCCTCAGCTGACTTACCTCAGGCCCAGCCCAGAAGCAGCCTTGTACGAGAGGCTTACTCACTGTGGGGCAGAAGCAGGGACCGGGCAGGTGGCCCCACATAGCCTGCTGGACGTGGACAGTGTGGTAGGGTGGGATACCCCTGGGCACTGTTACACTGCTGTGGCCCGGACAGACACGGGATCCAGTTCCAGCTTTACCAGTCACCAGCATATGATCCGAATATGCCATCCAGTCTTCCAAAACCTCCATTTCTCCTTCTGTGATATGGGAACAAAATAACTTTTCAGGTTTTTGTAAAGATTAGTTGTAATATATGCAAAGAACCGGAAACGTGCCTGACACTTGAAGACCTCTATACATGGTAAATATAGTAACGACTACAGAGATGCTGGTGAGGGCTGGAAATTTCTCCCACAAGAGGCCACCTTAGATGTCAGTTTTCCATAAGAGACCCATGCTAGGGCAGTTCTGCATTAGAAAGACAACTGGGGCAAAACACTGAAATATGTTTCTCTCCCACTTCAGAAACTTAATGTTTGCTAAATATTATTGTTACTATATATTATTAATATATATTACGTAACAGTGATTTCTTTCTTAAATATTTGCTTTATACTCTGGTTGTTTCTTTTGTAATGTTTGCCAAGGAAAGAAGCCTTTATGAGAAATAAGGGGGAAAGACAGCTGTCTTGTTTTAAATTAAAAAGGATCACATGGTGACATACACACAAGCTAACTTGTGGTATAGCCCAGCTTCCTGGTTAGGCTCTAAAGATACTGGCATTTCCCTGGTAGCATTTCCCCACAGTAGTTACAGCCATGGTATGACCACTGTCACATTCCTAACGGCATGTCTTTGACTGATACAAGTCATTTTGCCTGGAAAGATGGCTTTGCTGTAAGAAAACTCTTCCTCTAGCCTCACCCATGGGCTACACCACCTTTCAGGTGACACTGCTAACATGTTCTTTTCTTCTGCAGAGCAGCCCGTCTTTTAGTAAACATTTGTCAAAGCTTCTTATGTGCCCAGCGTATACCTCTTCAAAGATTGTGAAGAGGGGGGCTGAGCAAATTGTGACACCATCTGAAGACTTCTCAGGAAGTCTTACAACCTCCCTTCACTACCATTGTGTTAGGAAGGTGATCACTTAATGATGGTTTGGTAAACTTCCACTCAGAACAAACTCATTGGAGAATGTGTAGGATATAACTGAAAATAATATCCATTGAGGAAAAGGGGTTACCCACAACTCCAGCTGCAAATTTGGTCCTGGGTGTGCTCAGTTCAGTTGAGTACCCTCCTTGTGGGTACTCTGAGTACCCCAGTGCTGCACCTGACAGCAGAATTTACACCTGAGTTGCCTCCAGCTGTGGTTGTAGAGACCAAGGTACACTTCATGGAATAGAAAGATACAATTTAGTTCAACAGATATTTGTTGAACTCCGTGCTATGAAAAGGAAAGATCACAGCTTTGAGCCCAGATGCACTTGGCCCCAATAAGACTGCCTCTGTGGCTTTGGAAAGTCTCCTAATGTGTCTCACTTGCCTGTCATCAGGTTTAGTAAGGGCCTGACAAAACCCCTTGCAGGCTTGTCATTGGGATACAAGGAGAAAATGTGTGGAAAGCCTTTAGTGCCTGCCTGGTATAAAGTAGGTACTGAATAAATGATAGCTCTTATTAATAAAACTGGATTCTATTCAGTGTTCCTATGTCAGGGAGGTGAGTTATACACCTAGTGTGAGTGACATTCTGAAACAGGACAAACATATTTATTACTTTTCTAGGACGAATGTATGCATATATGCCCAGCATTCCAGAGTGTAGCTTGGGGGACAGATGGGGCTGGTGCTTGAATTTCTATATGCCCTGAAGGTGATAGAACATTGCAGAGTTGACCCCATGGCACACTGGCACCTGCTACTGTTTATTTGTGAACATGTAAGGTTGACCTCCTGACCTGTGTAATTCTTACGATTTTTCAGGCTGGTAAAAAGTAAACACTATGCCCTATCCTTGGTTTTTATTAATATTTTGCGCCAATAGTTACTGACTTTCTTAAATTCTTCTTAGCTGGTCTTGCCAGTGTTTTTTCTAATGCTTCCTGGTGTCTTGTGTCCCTCCTGCCGGTTTCTCCCAGAAGCTCTCCTCCGAGTGGAAACCAGAGATCAGGCTCCCGTCTGGCAGTGACCATGTCATGCTTAAGTCCCTGGACTGGAATGCTGAGTATGAGGTCTATGTGGTGGCTGAGAATCAGCAGGGGAAGTCCAAGGCGGCTCATTTTGTGTTCAGGACCTCAGCCCAGCCCACAGCCATCCCAGGTATGAGTGCCTCTGCTTTCTGTGAGTTTCCTGCTTTGAATTAATGCACAAGTGCTGCACCTCCTAATGTGCCTGAACAGCCCCTGACAACTTGCTTGCTTCCAGCCATTCTCATGATTGGTTGACCATGCGAAGCTTAGTCTTGCTTTGTACCTATCTGTGCAGTGGTTTGAGATGTACCAGACTCCCAGGAAAGCTTGGCTAGGCATCCTGGGGCAAAGGTCCTGTGTCATTTGGCCTTGAAGGACTAATGCTAAACCAGTCCTTTGTACCCTTAAGATGGGAAAAGCCCCATTTCCAGCTAAGATTCAAAAGCTGGTTGAGTAAAGATCCTTTTTGAGACCTTATCTGCCATCTGCCATTTCAGACAAGGACCATATAACTTTTTAAGCGCTTTCTATCTGATGCTTGCTTACCTGCACAACCATGGTTCAAATCTCTTCTCTGTGGGGACCCCAAGAGAAGGAAGAGACATGGTGCCTAGTTATTTAAAAATCCCTTCTGCCAAGGGCCTCTCAAATGAAATGAAGAATAAATTGAGCCACTTAAAACAGAATAAATTGAGAAAGTAGATGCTGGAATATCCCATCCATGAAAGACAGTCCAGACTGCTACAAATCATGATGGGAGCAGTTCTCTTCAGAGATGCAGGTCCATCTCTAGGGATGCAGGACCAATGCAAGTGTGGGAATAAAGTGAGAGTTCTGCTTTCTGGCCCAGTTACCTTGCTGGTGATGGCCCATCTTCTCATTTACCAAATTTCTCACAGCACAAAGAGATCTTCCACATCACTGTGCTTTTCCAGACCAGCCAAATGCCAACCACAGGCAGGAGAAACAGGCATAGAACATAGCTACAGCCTGTTGGAGAGTGCCCCATAAACTCTCTGTCATGTTCAGGTATGAGAGGAAGGTGTTCGGATCTCCTGGTGGTCTAGGTCTGGCCCCCATCACACTTGTCCTGTTTATAGCATTTGCCCAGGCTCCCTGCTCAGTTGTCACAATTGCTCCTCTCAGTGGGAGAGAGGCCAGAAAGGATATGGGCTGCGTGTGAAAGGGCAACACATGTGAAATACACAGGGCAATACGTGTAAAAGTGGGTTATTCAGATGGCAACAAAATGAGATCAGCATGTGGTTCCCAGTGGTTGGTTGTGCATGGGTGTATGTGTCTGACAGATGTATGGGGCCTCCCGGAACTGGCAGGTGGGTCTTAAGCCATAGATCAGAAGCATCGATTGGTCCTACCCTCTATATTGTCAGGGAGGCCCCTTAACACATGCTGGGGTGGGCATGTCTCCGCAGGCACTGGTCACATGGTCAGTGTCGAAGGCAAGGCGCCTGACTGTGGCTACAAGAAATGTCCTCACTACTGCTTAATAAGATGCCCACACGGAGGTAGTCCCGCCGTCCTCTGCTCCTTCCTTCTTTGTGTACTTTGGTCAGTTTTTCCTTGTAATCGACAGTCTGGTCTGAGTGTTTAGATCTGCTTGGCCTTTATGGAACACTGAGGACCTGAGGTGTGAGAAGCTTGAGTAACCCCTTTGCAGCATGACAGATTCCTGGGTTAAGACCCCATAGACAGGTGGCTTGGACATGCTGCGTTTACATGCTGGATTCTGCCAGCAGCATCAGCTTCTGGGTTTGGAGAAGTTGGGGTCAGTGTGTGTCATATACAGAAATTCTGGAAAGACCTCGTCTTCCGGAACCCTGCCCACAGGAGATGTCAGAGTCCTTCTTATTAATCATCCAGGAGCCCAGTTAACCCAGAGAGGGATGGAGGGCCTGCTCACCTCACTCACAAGGGCTCTGGGGCTCTTCTGTGCGGGTCTTAGAGGAGGTGGCTGTGTGCTGCGTTGGACTTTGCCAGCCATTGCATTTGGACCTGAGGATGAAACCTCTGAATTACAAGATGTACATTCGTGACGGTGTTCAGTGGTTGGCAGGGTGGTAGAAGGTGAGGGGACAGAACTAGATGCTCTTTAACAGCACTGTGGGTGGGAGGATCGTGCAATAAGAAAAAGAGTTCAATTTATAACTGAAAAGCTGGCCTGCATCCTTGCACACAGTTTGCTACACATAGTGCAGCAATCAAATGCATCTCCACCACTACAGGTAAAAAGCTCTAGTGACTAGAAGGCTCTGGGTAGGCTCATTGCCCGTATCTGAGAGACCTCACCTTAGTCAAAGATAACACTCATTTAATCAAACTCTTATATTTTACTGTGGAGGCTTCTGTTCTCTCACTTTAATTTCATTTGCTCGCTGACCCCCTAACCCCCCAAATCACCCTGCTGTGCTGCTTCTGGCCTTGCTGAGCTTCGGAACTGGCCTGATGGTGGTAATACCGCACTGAACTCTTCTCTAACCTTTGTCAGTTTAATTTACTAAGTTGAATTAACCTTTGATTCTTGCATTTTCTGTATTTGACCTAATTTTTTTTTTCTTTTTATCTATTTTTTTCTCTGTTTCTGTCTCTGCCTTCTCTTTCCTTCTCCCCCTCCCCTCCCTGTGTCTGTCGTCACACATATCACCTTGGACGTCACTGGGACATCCCCACTGCCACCTTTGTTTTTAAACAACCACATTCTCTCTGGGGACCCATTGCTTGGCACCTGCAGCGACCTTGGGAGGCTCCTCTGCGTCCTACACCTTTGTCTCATTGCTTTTCTCTGCAGTGACTCTTCTTTTACTCTGTTAGGAACTTAAGAACATGAAAAAATTAAATTTGCTTAAAAGCCCAGTTCCTATGAGAATTATCAGAGCCCCTTTTGGAGGACGAGTCAGGACCTCCACCACGCACTCTGTGTGGAAGAGGAAGGTTTGGCAATTGGAAAAAGCTGGACCTCCAGACGTTTTACCATTTACATATACTTTTGTGCCACTTTATAAGGTGTTTACCCCTCTCTTAGTGGAAGTGCAAAATATTTTGGAGCTCTTTTCTTTAAACAGTATTAAAAAAAAAAACATTATGCTAGGTTTACAGAGACGTTTCTGCATATCTGCAAATTGTTGCATTTTATGCTCTTACCTGAAAATGATGTAGCAGAGGAAGATTTCTGAGTACCCCTAAAGCTTGAATCAGCTTGTTAAAATCACCACGTGCCCCCATTCTAACTCCATGCTCCTCCTCTGCCCCTCAACACATAGTTGGCTTGGCCTGCATTTCAGTGCCCATGGTAAGGGAGCCAGACCACTGTGATTCACCTGAGCATTTTGCTGACGTGATGGCAAATTAATTCACTCTGGTGCCCCTGCAGCAGAAGAAATTGAATTTGTTGAGTATTTACTGGGGCTGACCAAACATTCTGGGAGTCATTTTGGCCTGGTGTTATAACCAGCACCCTATGCTGGCTCTGCGAATAGGGCCAGCCTGTGATGTGCCTAACACCTGCCGTCTTCATGAGATGCGTGTCTCCCAGAAGGGATGATACCTGCCTCGAGGTTGCAAATTAGCACAAAGCCTCATATCTTGGAGACTGTGGTTCAGTAGTGACCCACATTATCGCATAAGTCAGTCTCCCAGGTTGGAAGCATCCACTGTGAGCCAGCCATAAGCCTTGAGCCCTCCCCATATATGCTCACAGGGCTGAGGGAGGGGACAGGCCACTTCCAGACTGGAGTGTTGATGAATTGGGTCTCAGTCAGCTGTCATATTTTCCAAAAGCCCCAAGCTCCCTATTTGTATGTGGCTTTAGTGACATTTTTAAAACTGGGGGAAAGCCAGCTGCTCCTCTCTGCTGTTGGGAATAACCTCCCCATGGGCCCAGGAGGGGAAGTAGTGGGTGTTTGTAAAAGTCCCACATGGAGACTCCGAGTGAGTCCTGCTCAGTGACATCGATGTGTGTGCCTAGGGATGGAACTTCTACTGAATAAAAACTCCCTCCCTCCATTGTGGTCACATCATTCCACATATCTCATCTCTGAGCATCTCCACAGAAGTCTGATTTTTGTTCTTTTTGGTCTCTTTATTTTTTAGTTCTGTTGTTATTTTTTGATGTTCAAAGACTAGAATTTCCTTTTGGGAATCCAAGTGATCCCCTGGTTTGCAAGGCTGCCCATGTCCTCATCACTCATAGTTTAGAGACTCCTGGGCAGAAGTCAGAAGCCTAAAGCTGCCCAACAGCTCAGGCAGGGTACCACCTCTTGCCCCAGCCCCAGCTGCCTCTAGACCTGTTTCAAACCTCTCCCTCTGAGATCCCTGACCTCCCCTCCCACCTAGGCAGCAGAAGCAGCGGTGCCTCTGGGCCTGGTGTGAGAATCCCAGGTCAGTTAGCAAGATCTGTAAAGAGGGTTATAGAGGGAGAGATGGGAGCTCACGCAGATGACCTGTCACTGTTCTCCTGACTCCTGGCATGCTCTTGATATCATCTTGGGCAGAAGTCACATGTTCACCCAGGAACACTGATCTCAGGGATCTGCCTCCCCAGGTCCCAGTACCACCCACAGGTGAGGGACAGTGTTATTGTTTCTGAAGGGACTCTTTGGAGATCTAGCCCAAAGTGAGGGGTGGCCTTACAAGGCCCTTTCTCTTTATCATATCCTGGAGCCAGGCAGGCCTCAGCTGAAGCAACTTTGGGGTCGTGGCAGTGGCCGCATGTAGGCAGGCCTGTGGTTTGTAATATATGCCTTTTGGGAGACCTCATGAGGACACACCCACTCCTACTGAACACTGAGCTTTTGGTTATGGCTGAGGCCCCAGCCCTGCCACAACCGCTAAGATACTGGCGCTCAGAGAGCCCCGCAGGAGTGAGTGCTCACCGCCTAGCTCCACACCCTGCCTCAGCACCCCGTATCCATGCTGCCTGCTGCCCATGCCTCACACACCACAGGGTGTCTCTGCTCACTTGGGGGATATTTATACAGCAGGTTTGGATCATGTTTTTGTACTAATAAGAATGATAACATTGTTGTGTAGATAATCAGCAAGGCCTTTATGAAGTTTACATCTTTGCATTATTAAAGGAAATAACAGTTCATGTGAACTCTCCAGCGTGTTTTGATTTTATTTGATAAGTTGTGTGTCCTACAAAGTGTCAAAAGTCCTTTCCCTCCACCTCACATGGACCTGGATAAATTTGATTACCCCAGAGGGCCTTTTAAATTGTACCCCAAGCTCGTAGCCTGCTGAGTGGAGTGATAGCAAAGGAAGTGCTTTCCTTCCCTTAGGAGGAGCCATGCATTTATCTCAGCTGAGCTGAGAGTTGTTTGGGTCACTGGCTCCTTGGCCTTTCCTAGGCTCAGCAGGCAGAGGGAGGGTAAAGTGCCTTTGCAGAGCCAGGAGGTGGTCACTTTGGTGTCAGGGGCACATTCAGGGTCACCAGATAATAACTCTGTAGCAAGGTCTCCCAATTTCACAGCTCCCTTTAAAGTGCCCTAAAAGAGGCCTCACAGAGTGACCTTGTGATAGACCAAATCTGAGAGAAAGTTCTCGTTGGCAAACCCTGTTCTGTTTATAATCACACTTGGTTGGACACTACCTGCAAGACCCCGAGTCCAGCATTCTGGTTAGCAGATTCTTGGCAGAAATGAGCAGATGCATCAGCAGTTTTGTGGGCGAGCCAGAACCCCAATGGTTCTGAGGGTCGTGGGCTGGAGGGGGCATTTCTCCTGCACCAAGATCCTGTGGCACAATGACTCAAGACCACCCGGGCATCTGTAAACATGAGACCCATATTCCCATTTTGAGGCACTTAAGACAGCAGGCATATGTAAGTCTGGGAGCAAGCCAGTTCAGTGCCAATCTCTCCCACGCCAGGAGCCACAGATGGCCAGCCCTGGCTCTGTACCCTCACTGTGCAGGTCAGCTCCTCCCACAGAGGTCATGGAAGAACTGCTCCCAAGAAGTGCTCTCTGCATGCAGGATGCGACCATCAGGGGAGGTCAGAAGGAAGATCGTGCACACATAGATCCCGGGAGTTTTTTTCTTTCTCCTTTTGTAAAATGTTACCTACGATGCAGGAGATAATCTTTTTCCCAGGTTTCATTTACTAAACAATTCTGGAACAATCACCAAGAGATAATGAATGTGGGTTTGAATTGGACACCCTTTCATCTGTTCTGGCATTTCCTTATTTATGCTTTTTGTGAAAGCTACACACACTCTTTCTCCAGCTTGAGGAGCACCTAACCTCCTCTCGGAGCCTAGGCTCTGAGTGGTGAATGGGTGGTCCCTTTTCCTTCAGGAGTAGTCTCTGCTTTCTCTTCATTCATCTAGTGCAGGAGTCCCCAACTCCCGGGCCACAGACTGGTACTGGTCCATGGCCTGTTAGGAACCAGGCTACACAGCAGGAGGTGAGCGGCAAGTGAGCAAGCAAAGCTTCATCTGTATTTACAGCTGCTCTCCAGCACCAGCATCACTACATCACCTCCTGAATCTAATTCAGGCATTAGATTCTCCTAGGAGCCCTGGTCCCTGGTTCCAAAAAGGTTAGGGACCACTGATCTAGTACATCAATTAGGTCAAGGCCACCAGGTGGGACTCTACAACTCATCCTCGGTGGTAAGGATGCTGTTTATTATAATAAGCAGGGAGGAGAAGAGCTAGAAACAGTAATCTTCCAAATCTAGTAGACATAAGGATCACCTCAGGTGCTCTATCAAATCCTGATTCCTGAGCTTACCCCCAGAGATTCTGATCTGGTGGAACTGGGGAGCCCTAGAATCTAAAGTTTTAACAAAGCATCCCAGGGATTCTGCTGCAGGTGGAAAAACATTACTCTGAGGTATTTATTTTTCTTGTAAAAATAAAATCATGAGAATCAATTAATAAAGATGAGACCTACTGATGGAGATTGTTTTAGTCTTTTAGGAAAAAGCCCTTCTCAGTCTGCACCCTGGAGGAGATTGTTATTAGGGAGTTTGTACCATATCCTGGGTACTGTAGGATGTCAATGTGCAATGACAGGTTCTTATGGTTGAAGAGGACTTGAAGACATCTTATATCCCAGGCCCTGCCCAGTGCAGCAATCTTGTCTAGAGCATTGCAAAATTCCTACCAAGGGGTGTCTAGCCTCTGCTTGAATGCCTCCAGTAGCAGGGAGCTCATCCACCAAAGCAGGTCACACCATATTTACTTAGCTCTGTGTGCTAGTTCTTTCTCAGAGCTGAAATCTGCCTCTCACCCCTCATTCTCCATCCACCGGTGAAACCAAATAAGACTACTGTCCCTTCTCATAACACATCTGTAAATATCTGGAGACAACATTCTCCTCTTTAGGCTAAACACCTGTTCATTTGTTCAACAAATGTTCTTTGAACATTTCTTATAAGTTGGGTTGTTCTACATGATGGGGAAACTTAAGACAGACAAGGTACCTGCTAGGACGTTCTAGAAGATGCAGCCAGATTAAAAAAAAAAACATATAAATGAACAGAAAATGGCAGATAGTGGTAACAAAAGACTAAAACAGGTAATGTGGTGAATCTGGAGTAGAAGTGCCTGAGTAGACAAGAGATGGGTGACATTTGAATTGAGGTTTGCAGGACAATGAAGAGCCACCTATGAGGTGATGAGGATGGAGCATTCCAGGTGTAGGATCAGCAGGCCCTGAGGTAGAACTGGCTGGGTGTGTCTAGCAAATAAGACAAAGGCTCAGGGATGGGGTGTGGGATCAGTGCCATGCGTTGCAATGGTTGGAAGAAGAAGAGAGTCCACAACACAAGTAGGGCCTTTGGGCCAGAGAATTTGAATTTTATATCAAGTGAAAGGGGAGACCACTGCCCTACTTTTAGCTCTATGCCAGTCAGACTCTTTTGCCTCTCAGCCCTCCCCCTGAACATGCTGTCATGTTGGCCTTCAGAACCAGAACGGCCCTCCAGCTAGGTCTTCTGAGCCCAGAGCACAAGCTGGACAACTTCTACTAACTCTCACACACACAACAGCTTCCCAGTAGTTTATTGTCCCTCTTCAGAGATGTAATTAGTTCGCTAAAACCATATTTAAGTGTAAACCTCAGAATGCAGATTTAGTGCCATTGAGTCCAAAAATATGACCATTCTCCCCCCACAAAAGTGCTTTAGACCCCTTCTTCAAGAAGTAGTTAGGCACTTAACACCCGTTGGGTACTGATGTCAGGAAACTGTGAGTGTTTCCAGCCCAGTGTCAGGGGATGGAGAGAAAGCCCAAGGCTGATTATTTCTTCCCTATTAAAGAATTCTGCAAATCGGGAAGGCTTGTGTTTCTCTGCTTCTTTGGGTGGCACATGTGAGGACAAGGGTGAGTAATGGGTAATGGGTAATGGCTTTGTTCTGCTTTAGTGATCTGCTAGGGGAAGGACACACTGTAGCTGACTGCAGGGACCATGGCCAGTTTCCTGCTGCCACAGCCCAGAGATAAGGTGACCAGAGCCTCAGACCTTCCTGAGAAACAGGCTGAGATCTTCAGGGCAGGTTTGGAAGGGACCAACCAGAGTGCTTGAGGAAGAAATTCTTGAAAACAAGACCAAGATCCCAAAGGGGCCAAAAGCATTTGAGAACTCAAGTGTCTTCTCCAGCATGGGGCCTGGAGTGCTAAGAATTAGGTTGCAAGTGGTCATCTCTTAGGCTGGTAGCAGCCTGTACCCCGAATGATCGTTTGAAATAAAGACGAGCAGAGTGGGGCTGCTGCTGATTGCAGGGCCTGAGCAGGGACCCCTAGGGCAGACAGAGGAGACCCCCCCCAACCCAGAACCCAGAACACAGACTACATGGAAAAAAAAAAAAAACTGCATGGCCCATCCATGGCTCGCATCGCCTTGGGTTCCACATTCCTTCCATTGTCTGGCATGGTATGCATTGGCAGGCCACTGGGCCTGGCCTGGCCCTCCACAAAGGCATAGTGAGACCCAGGTGTTGTCACGGATCCTGCCTGCAGTCAACATATCTGGGTGATCCCAGTAGGTCCTGAGGACCCGGGAAGCTTCCGACAAGGTCTGGTGGTGGAATGCGCCTGCAGTTCTGGAACCCTCTTCTCTAAGAAGAAGAAAAGCAGAACAGAAGTGCCCCTGTTTCAATCTGGGGTCATTGTTTCCACACTGGCTTAGAGGTAGGGCTCTGCACAGGCTCTTCTTTGAAGCATGACCGCTTGTCACCCAGATGCTGGTGGGAATCACCTAGTGGTCAAAAGGTCCACTTCAGACAAATAACATCAGTCATGAGGGGGCCCTCGAGAGCTGAGCATGGGGTCCTTCTGTGATACCATCAATGGCCCAGGGCCCTGGGATATTTTAGGTAGACACCAAGAGAGTAAGACGGGTTGAGTGATTCTCAGCCCAGCCAAGCTAGAGATGCCAGGAGCTACTTGAATGTGAGAATGTGCCTGTCTGTGGTGGGCATTCGTCCTGAGTATGAGTGAGCCTGTCTATGTGGGTGTGTATCTCTGGGTGAGTCTGATGGCTTTCCTGAAGTCAATTCCAAACATGCCTGAGCTACTAGATGGTGAGTATCCCCAGACCTTTCTCCTTGCCCACCAGGCCTAGGGAGGCCTTCATGTCTCCAAAGTAATGGCTTCATTTGTCTTCCCGGGTGCAGTGCAGAAGAATAAACCATGAAGCCATTGTGGCCCAATGCCCAGTGCTCCAGGGTCCTCTGGAGGTGTCCCTAACAAGGGGAGACTTGGGTAATATATCAGGCTTCCTATTGTGATTGAAGTCGCCATAAGGCCAAAGGAAGCCCTGAGAACCCCCTGCTGCCCCAGTTGGGACCATGTCCCTGACTGTTCCCAGAAGCCACAGCCTAGCCTGAAACCAGTGAGTGCTTCCTGTGTGCTCCCAGGGCTTATTGGGGATACAGCTGAGGGTGGTGGGTCTGGAAGAGGCTCAAAGTTGAGAGCAGAGGTGGAAACTCAGTCCCCAGTCTTGTCCTAACTTGTGGGTGCCTCATGCCCTTGACCCCTGGTCTGTGATATAAGGCTGCCATCCCTCCCTCTTGAAGATGATAAAGAGACTCTCTTGTCTCAACATGTATGACACCAGGGAAGGTGTCACTCTGAACACAAACACCATGGCTTTGTTCTGTGGACCCTACCCATTCCTTGGGCTGTTACTCTGCAGGGTCCAGGGTTCTGCATCTCAGAGTGTTAACCACGAGCCATCCCTCTTTCTCCCTCCCACTCAAGCCAATGGCAGCCCCACAGCAGGCCTAGGCACCGGGGCCATCGTGGGCATCCTCATTGTCATCTTTGTCCTGCTCCTGGTGGTTGTCGACATCACCTGCTACTTCCTGAACAAGTGTGGCCTGCTCATGTGCATCGCCGTCAACCTATGTGGAAAGGCTGGGCCCGGAGCCAAAGGCAAAGACATGGAGGAAGGCAAAGCTGCCTTCTCGTGAGTACAGACCTGCCTCTGCCAAGATCTGGGCCCTGCCCCAGCGCAGGGGCCTAGCAGCTGAGCTACCTCAGTTTTCCCACTTGAAAATCTTGAAGGGAAACAGCATTAGAGAAATGCTTCTCAAAGCCTGGTCTCTGGGATCCTTGTTTGAAAAGCAAACTCTTGGGCTCTAGTCTATATTAGAAGAATTTCATGGAAGTTTGAAAATTCCTGCCTAGGTGAAGGTGAGGGAAATTTTCAGAGCTAAGCCTGGAGGGGCCAGAAACTGGAATGAAGGGGTCAGCATTTGAGAGACACATTTGCCTTGCTGTGACTCATTCATTCACACATCACTCAGCAAGCATTTATTAGAAAGCTACTATGAGCAAGGCAGTGTTCCCAGCCACTCAGGTATAGTGTGAAACAAAACAAAAGTTCCTGGAGTTGACAATCCAGATACTATCTGCTCCAGCATCTCTGGAGAAACAGATCCTGAGCCGGTTAGCAGAAGTCTTCGCAGACTGTCCCTGGGTGGGGCTGAGCTGGAGCAAGGCAAAAAGGGACAGAGCAAGAAAATAAGTTGTTTGGCACTACTACATGCTGGGAACTGTATATGCATATACATATATGTATATATAGGTACATATATATGTACATACTTGCACATATATAAGTATAAATTATTTGAGCATGTATCTGCGCCAGTAACTGTGCTAAGCACTTTACATTCATTATCTTAATTAAAGTCATAATAACTGGGTGAGGTAATTACTATTTGCCCCATTTTACAGTTGAGAAAATGGAGACAAGGGTAAGCACATTAGATGCTTGAAGTCCCACAGCTAGCAAGAGTGGAGACTGAGGATGAAGCACTTGGGTCTGGCTCTAGATGCCCACCTGCCCACCTGGGGCCAAGCCTAGGTACCTGAGCTGTAGCTAGCTTCTCTAGGAGCCCTTCTCTCCCCCAGCTCCTGGGATTGAACCAGCCTAACTCTCTTTGCAGGAAAGATGAATCCAAGGAGCCCATCGTCGAGGTGCGAACTGAGGAAGAGCGGACCCCAAACCATGACGGAGGGAAGCACACAGAGCCCAACGAGACCACGCCATTGACAGAGCCCGAGTACGTAGCAGGGAATGGGGGCTGGTACCTCCTCAGCAGAGCCCCGCACCCACCTTATCACCATGCCCACACCTCCCGTGCTGCCCACCCACAGCTCCTGGCCAAACATTGCAGGCCAGGATTCTGGAGCCCTTGACCAGAAATGCCTTGGCTAAGAAATGCTTGGCCCCACTCTTTCCTAAAGAGAAAGCATTCTTGGTTCCATTAGTGTGGCTGTGGGTACCCTTAAAGTGCTGTTTGCATAAATGGAATCCCTGGACCCTGACCCAGAGTCTCTCTCTCTCACCCACACACAAATCCTGGAAATGACTTAAGGGGGTGACACTTCATTGAGAGAAGCTAAGCTTTGAGAGACTTAGCAAATTCTGTTTGGGGTGTCCAAGAATTCTAGAGTTTTCTGCATTCTTCTTAAAAGGGTGAGAGAAGTTGGGATTTGGTAAAGCTCCCTGGGTCTTCTGTTCTTAAAAGCCTCAGGAACTCTCAGTGAGAAACCATGTATGGCTGTGGTTGTAATGACTGCCTGGCTCTCACGGGTGTTATGCGTGTGAAGGGAATGGAGTTTAATGGAAGAACAAAACCTGTGGCTGGAGAACCCATGGTTCTTAGGGGCCGTTTGGAGCATTTATTGTCTGCCTGACTTTCACCATCACTGCAGAGCAGCTGGGCTCCAATCCCTTGGGGACTTAGGATGCCTGCTGTGGTGGACACTGAACGGAAGCCTATCCTTGAGCCAAGAAGCAGGCAGGGATCAGAAAGTCCCCGACCGTGTATAGGGAAGGGAGCACTGTGCAGAGAGCTGGAGGGAGTCAAGGGAGCAAGGGCCGGCAGGTCCCTATTAGACTGACTGCCTCATTCTCTGTCGTTTCCTGTCTCTTCTGCCCGCCTGGGCATGTGCTTCCTCTCGCGTCCTTGTTTCTCTGTGGGCCTGTGTCCATGCCTGTGCATAATTGCATGTCTTGCCCATGCCCCTCTCCTTGGATTCAGCCCTTTTCCTTGCTTCTCTGTCTCGTCTCAGCTTCATTGTCTATTCTCTTCTACTTCCTGTCCTCCCACAGGCTGCCTGCTGACACCACAGCCACTGTCGAGGACATGCTGCCTTCTGTCACCACCGTCACCGCTAACTCTGACACTATCACCGAAACCTTTGCCACTGCTCAGAACAGCCCCACCAGTGAGACCACCACCCTGACCTCCAGTATTGCTCCCCCAGCCACGGCCACACCTGACTCAAACTCTGTGCCCGCCAGCCAAGCCACCCCTTCCAAGGGGCCCGGTGTCACCACCTCCCCACCCCCAGCTTCAGCCCCCAAGGTGGCCCCCCTCGTTGACCTGAGCGACACCCCGACTTCAGCCCCTGCCGCCAGCAATTTGTCTTCTAGTGTCTTGGCTAACCAAGGGGCTGTGCTCAGCCCAAGCGCCCCTGCCAGTATGGGAGAGGCCTCCAAGGCCCCTCCAGTGAGCAAGACAGCCCCTACACCAGCCCCTGCCTCAGCTGGGGCAGCCAGTCCCCTAGCAGCAGCGGCTGCCCCTGCCACAGAAGCCCCCCAGGCCAAGCAGGAGGCTGCTAGCACCAAAGGCCCGGACCCTGAGCCCACCCAACCCAGCGCCATGAAGAGCCCGAGCGAGGCAGCCACGGCCCTCACTAGCCAGAAGAGTGAGGCTGCCTCCATCAGCGCCACAAATCCTACCCAGGGCGAGGACTTTAAAATGGACGAAGGGAACTTCAAGACCCCAGATATTGACCTTGCAAAGGATGTTTTTGCAGCCCTGGGCTCTCCTGCTCCCGCCGCTGGGGCCAGTGGACAAGCCCCTGAGCTTGCTCCTTCCACTGCAGACAGCTCTGTTTCGCCTGCACCAGCAAAGACCGAGTACGGCCTCTCTTTGTCTGCTGTTGTCGGGTTGTGTCCCGTGGTGGTGTGTGTTTGTGCTGTGCTGTGTCTTCCCTGTTAGATGTGTCCTCAGCCTAATCCAGGGCTTCTCTGAGGCAACTGTCAACCAGAAGGCTGGGATAAAGCAGAGAGCGTGAGGGGAGGTGGGTGGCGGGGGCCAGGAGGCAGAGAGTAGGTCCCAGCAAGCAGCCACCCACTCACTAATTAGGCCATGTTAATTATGTTTTATTCTTATCCTCCTAGAAGTGGTGTCTGTTTTCCCTGGGGGAGCCCTTGCAGTTGGGTCACTGATGAGCATAGATTGGGAAGTGAGTTAAGGAAACTAAAGTGTCCTTATTGGTAACCCTGAGGCCTATAGGCAGTCAGTATGTTATCCAGTGTCAGCCTGTGCTTCCACAAGAATAGCACTGTTATGCAAGAAGCAAAAAGGCAGACCTGTGTGGGGAGAGGATGCACTCCAGAAGGCCCCAGCACATTCCCACCCAGATGCCCACATACCTCCACCTGCTCTTAACTTCTCCCACCCCTAGGTGACTGGGAAGACTCAGTTCCCAAGTTCAAGGGGAGCCTCTTATGTTTAAAGGTTTCTTAAATGTGACACAGTGAAGTTGAATGAAGCAGCAACAGCTGGGGCTGGGGTCTGAGCCTGCCCCAGTGTGTCCTTAGACCAGACTCTGGCTCCTGGGACTGACTGAGGCAGTCAGACCTGAGGCTGATGCCAGATAAGTGGTGGTACTGCCACCAAGAACTGCATGGGGACCCTCCCCACGAGCCATGGATCTCAGTCAGGAAGAGAAAGGACTCCAGTAGCCCTGCCTAGTCGACCCCAGTCAACTCCCCCCGTTGCATGGCAGCCCACTCTAGCCTCTCACCAGCCTCCCAGGGAAAGCTGCCTTAGGAACAAAGAGCATTTTCTCACCCTGCCAAGGCAAGCCACAGAGATGTTACCACAAAATACAGAACACAGGGTGGGATGGTGTGGGGACAGGCAAGAACAGGTGGTCCCTGGAGTCAGTACTGGGGAGCCCAGCCCAGCACACCTCATTTATGCCAAGCTGAGCTGCTGCTACTGCAGCCCGTCAGGGTGAAGGAAAGCTGCGTCTGCTACCCACTCCTCCACCCCCAGTAAAGACCGAGACCCTGGCATCAGATTAGGGCTGGAAATGGAAAGGTCTCATTCCTCAGATTCAGTGGCTCTCAGCTTTGGCTGCACATTTAGAACCACGTGGGCGCTTTTAAAAGTCACTGTGTCCAGACCAATTGAATCAGGATTTCTAGAGTACGGCCCCAGCATCAGTGATTTTTAGAGCTCCCAGGTGATGCCAGTAATGCAGCTGAGGTTGGAAGCCGCTGTGCTACTGGAGCCCCTCCTGCGGGACTGGCTGAAGCGGGGCTGGGGGTTACTGCAGACAGTGGTCTCAGTGCTGTTTTCCCGATTCTTTGCAGGAAAGGCCCTGCAGAAGCAAAGTCAGAGTGCCAGGAGACAGAAACGAAGCCAGCGCCAGCCGAAGTCAAGACGGTCCCCAACGACGCCACACAAACAAAGGAGAATGAAAGCAAAGCATGATGGGTGACGAGAGATGAGCAAAGATCAAAATAAAAAGTGACACAACAGCTTCACCAGAGCATTTCCAATATCTCACACACAGACACACACACACAGACACATGCACACGCACACACACACAGCTCATTCCTCTAGTGTCTTTTGCCTTTAAAAAAAAAAAGCTAAACATAAACATGGGATCTCCTTTTTGTAGGGTTATAGAAAGGGTTCCTTTGTTGCACACTCACTTGTAAGAAAATGAGACAAAAAGGTTAAACCCACAGCCAAACTAGGACACTCCGTTCCCTGAAACCATTTAAAAATCAAACAAAAGGACCCCAAATTAAGAATGTAGGAAGCTCAGAAAGAAAATCTAGGTTTAGGAAGACCGCACTTGGTGTTGCCCAATTGGCACAGACCAGTTTCAGAGAAATACGAAATACTTCCAGGCACTAAGACTAACCGAATGAACAAAGTCCAAGTTTATTTTTATACTTTCAGTCGAGTTTGAACTCTGTAAAACCTCATAAATAAGTTATAATTTCTGTTCACTTTGTATTTGTTCAGTATGCAAAGTGTGTCACCCTTTCTAGCTGAATTCAATTCCCACGTAGACTCTTGTTTTGTAGGAAGAATGCCAAATTGCAGCTCCTGGGGGGTAGATCTCAATTTGCAGTATTCGGATTTTTTTTTTACTTTCCTTTTCTTTTCTTCTTTTTTTCCCCTTCCTGCCAACTTTGTTTTCCAGTGTTTACAAGTTGACAAATGTTTGACTTCAATTGTGTTTAGAGGTCCATGTAAACTAACTGCCTTTTTTTTTCTTTTTTTAAGTTACAAATACTGCCTAGGGGTGGGTAAGATCATGACAGGCTTGTTTGAGCACAGGACAACTGCACACAGTATGATTGTTTACAGTGGCACTTCCCCCATTCTGATTTGACATTTTTGCCTGTGACCAACCCAGGTGAAAATCTGTCTCATGAAAATCCATCTTCTTCCAGGATGGTTTTGCTTTTTGGTTCTCAGTTATTTTTATGCTTCGTCAGGGGTTAGACCACTTCTGATTAGCCACCACCCGCCTGTATCTGTGAAAGAGGATCTGCTCCCCAGGCACCTGTGTCTTTCCTTCTGAAGGATTCCTTAGGCTTTGTCAAATGAAGTGGGAAAGATTGTATAGTTGGGGCTGGTCTTGGTGAACACACGTTTTTACCCCAAACATCCCCTTTTTGTAGAAAGCCAAATAAAATATATACATACAATTTCCTTTTGGGCCCAGAATCTAGATTTGAGCGGAAGAGCATGTGTGCTTCAGGGAATTAGTGTCTTTTTTTGGAAATCTGTTGAAGTAAAGTAACATCGGCCTTCTGTTCACTTAGGCAGCATTTGTAGAAACAAAAGAAGGAAAAAAAAAAAAAAACCTGCTGTCTGGAGTCATAACACAACTTTCCTGAATTGGAAACCAAGTGGGGGGAAAAAATACAGAAACTTTAAGGGAATGGGAGGGGGGAGAAGGGAAAAGCCAGCCCTTTGTATAGAAATTTTGCTTTTTTTGTTTCTCATTCTACTTTAGAACTGCAAGCTTGTGCACTGTGGATGCGTGAATATTTTAGTGTGAAACGTGTTTTTGTCATAGTATTGAAATAAAACTTCAACATAGTTTGGTTGTGGAAGGTATAGCAGATAGTTCAGAAAAAAAAATATTCAGGAAATAAAATAACTCAAAAGGAATTGAAGCCTTTGAATAAAGAAAAGGAATAAAAATGATTATGATGATGATGATGCTAAGTAAACAGAATTCAGGACTCAGCATACACTCCTTTCCTAAGGTACAAACAGCAAGAGGTGAGGGTGGCAAGAATGCCCGAGTCCGTTCTGTGTGGGCCACACTTCCCAAGGTTCTGACACTTCTGCAGTCTGATCTGTGGCGATATGCTAGATTATAATTTCAAACTGTGAAAAAATAATGGTCTTGTCATTTGCTAAATGTGGGGTTGTTTTGCATTTTCTCAGCTCCTGGGGATGGAAATGGAGGATCCCAATATACACCGCTCTGGCCCCTTGAATTCTAGGGCTTGAACAAACCTGTGGTTAAAACGCACAGGCCCTTCGGAACAAGAACCATGAAGACAGTTCCTAGAGCACACAGCAGAAAGGGAGCTCCTGGGTGTCTGAGACAGGAGGACCCAGTAGGGAGCGGTGGGCTCTTCCTATCACCAGGTTGTCAGTGGGATCAGTTTATCATCTTGTGATGTTGATGGCTTTGACCTCCTAGGCCAGGCCCACACTGTACCTCATGAAGGCTGTGCATTTCATTCCGAGTGGTTGTGTTTAGGCAAACTGATTTGGGTTCTGATGGTTAGGAAGAGAAAGAGGTATAGTCAACCCTCAGATAACCTGGCCCAGGGTGGCTGACTGCCCCTCTCTGCCCAGAAACCTGGCTCCCCCATTAGCTGGAACCCAAGACTCTGCCCACCTTCTGGTCTGCCTCTCTCCCGTTATACATAGATTTGTCTCTGCATGCGTGAGCTTTCCTTTCCTCAAAAAAAGATAATAAAACAGAGTAACGCTTTCTCTGAAATCAAAGAGGGAGTCACTTTATTTTCAAGATGTTCTATCTTTTATGTTAAGAGATAAAAGCTTATAGTTTTCCTTTTTTAATTTTTTGAAGGAGGGATCAACTCTACCAGTTTCCGATGTCTATGTGTCTATATGTGTATGTGCCGTACATATGTATTCACATAAATGCCGGCATGGCCAAGTACTGCAGGGGGGGCACTCAGGTGCCATGCACGGGGTCTCCAGATCCTGAAGGGCCGTAGTGTATATAGTGCAGCTTTTGAAGTGGAACTCTATTTTCACACTTTTTTATGGAGCCTTCCAAGTCCCAGGTTTTCACTCTAGGCTGTCTGTCTGGATGGTGGTTTTCAGACCTCCATTGACATCCCTACCCAGCATTCCCAACTTCGGGGGCCTTCTCTCTTGTTATAAACTTTTTACCAAGTGAAACATCGAGACCACCTTTGTTTCCATTCTCACTGGTGTAAATACTGAGTACTAACTGAGAATTTTGACTTTGCATTCTGTCAGAATACTTGTGTTCAATAAAAATTGAAAGAAAAAAAAGAGCTTTTATGGTCAAGCTGAATTTTATTTCAATTCTGTGAGAGTCTGTCATGTGAATCAAATGTGAAGGTGCCTATAGTATTTTTTTTTTTGACCTCGTGGGCAGGGTCAGTTAAACCCCGTGTCTTGAGTTCATGTTGCCTAAATGATGGTTTCTAATTTTTCTCTGAGGTTAATAGAGGAGTTCTTCTTTAGAAAGACCAGATAAAAGATTCAAAAAGATTTCATGCAAACCCTGGTTCTGCCACTTCCTTGTTGACTTTGGAAGAGTTATTTAATCTCCCCAAGACTCAGTTCTCAATTTTGACAAAGTGGAAATACTAAACTAATAGAGTTGAGGTACAGGCTAGTGAATGAAACAATGCATATGAAAGCCAGGTGTGGCTCTCTCGTGGCACATAGCCCGTATTCATGTTGTTGGCATCCCAGATGTGTGATAGCATCCAACCCAGTTGGAATAACAATCTACACCTGAGCTCCAAAGTTCTGACCTGAGGTAGATGCTTGAGGCTTATTCTGGATATATGATGCCTCTCCTTATCATGTATCCCACAGTGAGGGATGTGAACCGATGATTTAGAGCCTCGGCACTTTCAGCCCCTGAAATTTAAAGACTGAGCTAGTCCGGGTGGAGAAAACTTGGCCTCAGCTCAGAATTCCCTTGGATGCTGCTGTCCAGTTGCGTTTTGGAAGAAGCAGCTGATTCTTCTCAATTGTGTAGTAAACTGAATTCTGAGTTTCGGGAAAAGGCCACAAGACCAGGACAAGAGCAAGGATAGAGGCTTCTAGGGAACAAAATGTCAGGAGGTCTCATCTCGGTCTCATCTTGGCCAGACCCTGCATCTGCATGAGTTTGAGTGACCTCTCCTTTTTGTGTCCTGTGTGCCTCACTTAGTTGTGCATGGGATAGTGGAGCCTTCCCCTGTGGTGACATCTGCGCTATTCCCAGGATTTGTTCTTTCACCAGCCCTAAGGCCCTTTCTAATGACACAGAGCCATATGCATCTATGTAATTTCCTGTGCCACAAATTTCCAGCTGCATAGGGGTGGGGAAGTGATAAAGAAAAACATATAGCTTATCAACATTTGGAGAACTCGTGCAATGACAACTTTCTTCATTAATCCACGAAAGCTTGCTTCCAGAGCCTTCCTCCTTTAAGCTAGTCTCCCCTCAGATTCACTCAGTGGGTATTTATTGAACATCTCCAAGGTGCTCAGGATATAGCAGCGAACAAAACAGCGCTCTCTGGAGGAATGTTCATTCAAGTGTAATTTGCTGTGATGGTCATTAGGCCTTTTCACCATTATTCCAGTTCTCCTTTTTCTCCTTCCAGGCATATGATAGGATTATATTTCTTTGATCACTTAAAGTAAGCATGCATAGCCACGTGACTCAACTTTGGTCAATGAACTATGAGAAGCATAGTGCATGTCACTTCTAGACAGAGACTTTCATAGCCAGTGTGTCTTACTATGGCCCTCTTCCCCACCACAGCAATCAGCAATGCTGCAGGTGGTGGGAGTGCCTTCACCTGGGCCCACAGTGAGGGATGAAGCAGATGGCCCATGATGAACCTGGAGCATATGCATGCAGGATAAACCAGTGGTGGTCTGGTAAGTATTTTAACAACCAGCTCTCCAAGGGGGAATGGAAGGAGGATGTATACATATAGGGTGTGTGTGTATGTGTATGTGTGTGTATGTGTGCGCATTTACTATAAACTTTACTGATATAAAGAACACAATTTATAAATAATAAAATATATAGCACTCATTGAAATTCCATATACCCAGTTGATACAGAATGCTTTGGTTCATTTTTGCTGAAGTCTTATATCCATAATCAACCTGTGGTTGCAATCGATGAATGAATGTAGCTCCAATGTAAATATTGTTTAATATATTCATTTATGTTAAATAGTAAGATAAAAGTGAAACAATGAAGATTTATATGGCAGAACTTTACTCATTCATCAGTGGTGTAAGGGACTTCTTTGCTAAATTAGATCTATGTTTTTCAATATAGAATACTGCCTCAATTTTTGTGCTATTTACAGTGTAACGGCTAACATCATGGCACATTTTAAAAATTAATCTGCATCAAAAATATTTTCCCCATCACTTTCTTAAGTCTGGACAAACACACACCAAAAAAATAAATAATCAGACCCTGATTTGTAACACTTACTGATCTCAGCAGTATGTAAATATTACCATTATGGCTGATTTCAACATTTCACTAGATGAGAAGTTAAGTAGAGGTGCACAGTAGCACATCATTATATAGTATTTACACGATACAAATAAAAGAGACATAACCTCAAGAACAGAGATAATGGTAATATGTAGTAATAATAAACTAATACACATTTATACACATTAATAGTAAAATACAGTAAATTAACAGGAGTGATGCATTTTGAGTTTTGCCTTCATATTAAATACAATTTTGTTCATTGTAAGTTTATGTAATTTAACTTTTAATAATGACTGTGCTTAAGTGGCTCAAAAATTTCCTGAAATTTTAACAATTGGCTTTCTTGAGCCAGTACAAGCACTGTACAACCCTTTATGTTATAAGCCACTTTACCTTAGGATCTATTAACACGGCATTATTTAGCCTATCATGGCTAAATCAGGGAGTGAAAAGTGCTTTGGATAACAGTAAATCCAGGTGAGTGGGGAGGTCAGAGTATTCCTCTCGGAAAAGGTGACATTTGAGTAGCGAACTGGAAATAAGGCACTAAACCACGACAATGTCTGAATAAAGATAGCTCAGGCAGAAAGAACAGCATATGCAAAGGTCCTGATATGGGGATTTGCTTGGCATGTTTAAGGAAGAGTAGGAGGCCAGAGTGGCTGGAGCAGGGCAAGGGATGGGGTGGGGCAGAGGCAAAAAAGTGAGAGATGAGTCAGAGGTATCCATGAGCTAGATCACATGGGAGCTGTAGACTATCATTAGAATTTTGGCTTTTTCTTCAAGTGAAGTAGAAAGCCAATGGAAGTTTTTGAGCAGAAGCCTGATGTGACTTGATTTTTTTAAATGATCCCTCTGGCTGTTGGTTGGAAAACACCACAGGAGGGCAAGAGAGGAAGTAAGGATATCAATTAGGAGGCAATGATCTGGGTAGGAGAAGATGGTGTGTTCAGAGCAAATGGCTTCTAGTGGAGGGAGGGTAATGGCCAGATGCTGGCTCTCTACTGAAGGTAAAGCCAGCAAGATTGGATAATGGATTGGATATGGCCTTGAGAGAAGCATCCAGGAGGACTTAACAATTTGGGGCTGAATGACTCAAAGAATGTAGTTACCATTTATTTTCTAACATGTGCAAAGGAAAAGCATATTTGGGGGTTGCAGGATTTGGTTCTAGACACCTTAAATCTCACATACCTGTGAACACTCTAATGAATATTTTGAAAGGGCTGAAGATCAAGAAGTCCAGTCTGGAGATCCACGTAGGAACTATCAGCATAAAGTTTGTGTTTAAAACCTTGGCCCTTGATGAGATCATCAAGGAAATTAATATGGATCAAGAAGAGAGAATAAGCAAGGAACCCAGAAAAGAAAACTCACAGGCAGCTCTGTGTCAAGGAAAATAAAAACTGAACAACTCTTTATCTGGCATTTAGACAGTGGCATTTAGAAAGTGGGAGGAACATGCCTACACCAACGGGATGAAAGACCATCCGATTCCAGGATGTCGCTACCATGCACAGACTCCTGACTATGCCCCTCATTGGTGAAGACCTTGGCTTTTGGTTCATGATCCTCCTCTCCCCTATTTTCCACCATCACCCTCGGTGACTTCAGTGTTTTATGTGGAAAACCCCTTCAGCATACAGGTGTCTTAACTTGACATCCTTATCTCCAGTAAAGTGGTCTTTCTTTCTACTGAAACCACCACGTCTTGACCAACCCACAGAACTGATCATCACCCTGCCATCCAGCCTGAATCGGATTTTCAGATTCTCCATTCTTCAACACTTCCTTTGACCCATCCAGCTCTCTCACTCAGCTACTCCCCATATATCTCCCCTTTGTCCTTGCTGAGGCCTCTGCTTATGAATCCCAGATTTTTCCCTATGTGCCACATCCTCCTTTCATCTTCCTACATATCCGGCTTTGATTCTTTGGTCCAGCACACCAACCACTCACTCACCAATATCAAAAGCTTTCTTGCCTTGGTGTTCTCACTTTGCATCTATCTTGTAAAACCCAGCCCTGGGAAGTCATCTGGCTGAAATCTCTTTGCTCACATCTGGACAGCTGAGTGTTGTTCTAGAAAAACCACACAACCAGGCACATTAATACCAAGAGATAATTAAAGTCACTCTCAACCAAGTTCTGACATTAGCACTATATGCCAATCTTAATATTTCTCGGCACTATGTTCATATTGTCCTATACAGAATGCCTTTACTTTTCCCAAACCAACCCCTCTTTCAGCCATGCCCTTCATCTCAGCTCATGGTTTTGCTTTCTTCTTCTAAAGAATAAAAGAAGCTGGCAGAAAGGAACACCCTCAACTGCCCACCCCAAATCTACAGACCCACCTGCATTCATATCATTCTTTCTCCCTTCACTCCTGTGAAACAGAAGTAGCATCTCCCCTTTCCCTGGGCACTAACCTTTCTCTCTACTATTGTCATGGGGTCTTTCTTTATTCAACCAATATCCATTCAACAAACATGTATTGAGCACCTACCAAGGCCGGGGACTGTTCTAGGAGCAGGGGAAACAAAGACCCTACTCCCATGGAAGTTACACTCTACATATAGATATATAGTAAGTCCGTGGTGATAACTGCTGCAAGAAACATGCAGTGAGGCAAGGGGGCTAGCAGGTCTAGCAGGTCATGAGGGAGGAACTGCTATTTTACATGGACTAATCAGGGATGGCCTCTCTGCGGAGGTAGCATTTAAGCAGTTTGTTCCTACAAACGTGAAGGAACATGTGTTTTAAGTACTTAGAGCCTTCCTCTGCTGGCAAGTTTGTGTGGTGGGTAAAACCCTAGAGCAAAGATAAAATGAAAGTTTTTTCTAATATTGAACTTAATTTTTCCTTCATCTGCCATTCCATGGAGTGGTAGGAAAATAATCTCCATAAAAATAAAGTCCCACCCCTCAACCATCTCGATGTTGCTGGTGACCTCTAAGTACCTCTTTAAGCCCATCCTACATTAATCTCCCTTTATACTGTGTACCAAAAAGAGTGAAAAAATTGCATTTTTTCAATTACACCATGCTCTTTCTCACCTCTGGGTCCCCGCATTCTCATGTGCTTTCTGCTTTCTCTGGAACACTCTTTAGCAACACACCAGTGCCCACACCAATCCTTGACTCTTACTCCATCCTCAGATCTCAGCTTAAATATCTCCTTTCCTGACACCTGATCCAGGTTACAGATCCCCCCATTTTACATTTCATTCAAGGCCAGTATACAACCTTGGATAGTTATACCGAGTTGTTAAGATGTTGAAATGCTTCTTTGCTGTTGTAAGAGCTGCTGTCCCTCCAGCCTCTCACACAGGATCACTCAGATGGCCCCAAGATCCTGCAACTCAGGTGGTAGCATCTGACCCAGAAGACAGTCTCCAGGGTTTTGCTCCCGTACTGTAGCTGGTGCCCATGGAATACAGTCTGTGAAATATTTTTAACATGCCTTCTGATTATATCCTAAAATCCTGCACTTTATCTAATCTCTAATTTAATGTTTTCCTTTCTCACTGAACTCTAAACTCCTCCAGGGCAAGTTCTCTGTCTTATTCACTACTTTATCCTGACACTTTGTATAGCACCTTCCACAAAGTAGGAACTTTGTATTTGTTGGCTGTATGCATGACTGAGTGAATGAACGTGTGAATGAAGCATACCAGCCAGTTACCTGCCTATGTTCATCTTTGCAGGTGTGTATGTAAATGCAATCAGGGTCTACACCTGGCCAAGAAAGATGCCTTTGAGCTTGAGTCCCATAGTACTGCCCACTGCCCAGAATGCTGAGCAAGTTCGCACTAGAGACCAGGGTGGGATCCAGTCCCAGGGCAGACATGTGACTGGAGAGGGTCTGCTCTGCATACCGCAGCCTCCCATCGTGGGTCACCATGCCCCCTCCTTCCTCCAGCTGGTGATGATGTACAGCCAGTGAGCAGCTCTTGCATGATGGAGCAGGCTGGGAAGACTTGGATTAGGGGATCCCAAAAGGCAGGAACATTGCTACTGGAACTTCCCCGTGCCTGTTACTCAAAGCCATGGTTTCTGATGGACAAGGCAAACCCAGAAAAACCAGGGACCTCCTTTTTGGGGGCTCTTCCTAAGGGGCAAGCCTCTGGTCGGGAGGCTGGGAAGCGAAAACGGGAGGCACGAGAACCGGGTGGTGTGGTCTGTGAAGGGTCTCCTGGTCACCAGGTCGAGGTGTCCTGCTTGGCCTTCTGGGGCACAGCACTGTGCTATTTCCTCTTCCTGAGCAGGTGAGTCGGGCACTTGACTGTCAACCCCAGCCCAGAACAAAGTGACCCACAGGAGTTTGTCTGGGGCGCTTCCGGTCATGCTGGCCACCAGCATTCCGTTGGAAACGCGGCAGTGAGCGTGAGGAACAAAATTGCGAAGATCTCCAAGGCGGATGAATCTTTCCAAGGAAGCCACAATTTGGAGCCCTGAGGTCCAGGCTTCACTCAAGCCCTGACACACTCCATGTCCAGGAGGAAAGACAATAGGTCCTGTGAGACAAGGAGAGGATCTCTTATGGGCAGCCACCTCAGCACCAGGAGGTCCAGGCTGGGAAGTCAGCGGCAGCTCTGGGCCTCAGCCACACTTGGCCAAGCTCCTGACCCATACACCAGGCTTCTGTCTCTGAGACACTTGTTTAAACTGCACTTTCCTGGATCCCAGCCCAACAGGTCCTGAGGCTACAGGTCTGGGGCAGCGGACTCCATCGTAGGTGGTCCCTAGACGGCATTGCAGAAGGCTGGCAGCGAATAGCTGGGGAGCATCTTGCTTCAACGTCTCCACCGTGGGATGCAGGGCCAAGCCCCATCCAACTGCAGACCAGGGAAACGCTCCTTCAGGAGGCTCTGCAGTACCACAGGGACAGACAGGAAGTGCTGTAGACGCAGCTGTGTGTCTGGATGTCAGCAAGACACTTTCCTAGGAACGGCACACTTCACCACACACGCTGGAAGGCAGAGTGAGCATCCCAAATGAGCCCAGCCCTTTGAGGCGAGGAGCAACTGAGATGATATAATGTCACAGGGACAGATGTAAACTCCTGTATGCTCTCTGAAAACCCAACGACCCAAGCGCATGCTGATGGCAATGGAGCTCAGCAGCAGAGCATACTTTTTTTAAAAAAGAAAGAGGAGAAAAGACTATGGATTTTAAATTGGCTATAAACTCAGTTATGAGAGGTGATGTGGTATAGACATTCAAAAATACTTGTGATATTGACATGGATAGTTTTATTTATTTTTACTTAACATTCTTATAATACTATGTGAGACACTGCTCAAAGCACTTAAATATTTACTTTGTTGGTCCTTATAATAGTTCTATAAAGTAAATGTTATTAACCCCATTTTATAGATTAAGCAGTTGAGATACAGAGAGATTTCATAATTTGCCTAGTCGCACAGCCAGTAAGAAGCAAAGCTGGAATGTGAACCCAGTCCTTAGGTATTCACAGCAAGCAACAAGTGAGCCACCATGCATGCTGCCTTGCCCTGGGGACCACATTGTAGTGCTGTGTCACAGGCAAGAAGCACCAGTCAGTGGGGCATGTCCAGGGCAGAACCACCAGAGGGTGAAGGAACCCAAAGCCATATCTGCAGAGGAGCATGGAGGAGGGGTGCATGTTGGCTTGGGGAGGAAACCCTGGGAGCAGAGTGGGACAACAGCGAGGCAGAATACAGACTTCAAACGGCTGCCTCCCCACATCTGCAGTGTTCTCTTTAGAAAATGGAGTGAGCTTTATATATAATACTCCCAAGGGCTCAAGTGGACCAACATAATAGGGAAACCAAAGGAAGACTACTGTCTCAAAGCAGCACTAAAAGTAGACCTTCAAGACTTTAAAGTAAGCACTGAGCCTCCACTCCCCACGGCACGGGAGGAGGAGGCTGGTGCAACGTATGCACAGATGATTCATTCAGATTATAGCTGCCTTTGATATCAATGGTTCTGCACTCCCACCAAGGGCTGGATAGGAAGCACATTGTCAACATGATTATAGCCATTATTCAAATTCACCTCCCAGGAAGAGGCAGTTAAGGTGCAACAGAGGGGCTGGATCCAGGGCAGCAAGCACAACCTGGGATGCTGAAGACAACGGGCTCTGAGGACACAGGTGAGACTTCCTAAAGAAGGATTTCACCTGCCATTTTACTAGGGTTTCAGAGATGCTCCAAGCCCGACCATACTCCAAGATCAAAAGACTGTGGCATTTTCCTTTACGCACTTGTTCAGTGTTTATTAAGGTCAAATATTTATTGAGCACCTACTACACATCAGACACTCTGTTGGGTAATGAAAGTACAGTGATGAATCTTGGCAGATTATGTCCCTGTATTTATAGCATAGAGCACTGCACATTAGAAAGATCATGGACTTCAGAGAGCAACGTATCTTGCTTTGAACTCCAGCATGTCCAACTGTCTGACCATGGGCAAAGTACTTAACCTCCCTGAGTATATTTTTCTCATTTATAAGTGAGAATTTCTACTTCACAAAATTGTTCGAAATTTAAAAGAGCCCTAGTACTTGGCATGTGATAAATCAGCATTGGTACTTACATTAGTTGAGGTTCTTAGCAAGCAACTGAAGCTGATTCTGGTTGATTAAACCAAAATGGGATACTGGGTGGTGCACTCAATCATGAGAGGCTTGGAAAACACGGCTCAAGGCCAAGCTTCCAAAAGCAATGCCCATAACAATTCTGCAGAACTGGCCTGATAAGAAAGCTGCCACTGCCCAGTTTTCCCCCAGCAATGCCATGTATAGGTCAGGTGCTTGACTTTCCAACTGCCACCACCTACCCAACCCTAATCCTTCTCCAAAAACAAGCCAATGCCTCTGCCACTATCTTTGCCAGAAAAATAGGTTCTAGGCAAAACCTCTCTCCTAGTCAGAGGGGCCTGAGTCTCACTTGTGCCTGCTAGGTAGCTGCAAAGAAACCTGGGGAGTAGAGTTCTCAAGCTTCAACTTTGGGGAGGTAGGATCCAGAAGCTATAATTTTCTCCAACAGAACAAGGATGTTCAGCAAGTGATGGACAGCCAGATTGTGGTAAATGTCCACTGGAGTCCCTTACACAGACTGTTCACCAAATACACACCCAGCCTCTTACTGGTCCTGCAAACTCCTGGTGCCCCAGACACCAAAGCCTCCCTGCCCCGACCCTGCAACCTTGACACACACTGAAATTTTGTGAATGCATCTATCCTCATGAGGGCCCCCATCACCAACATAAAGGCAAGTCTCTGGCAAGAGGTTTTTTTAAAAAAATAATATTTTTTATTTTTCAATTATAGTTGACATATAATATTATATTAGTTTCAGGTATACAACATAGCGATTAGACATCTATATAACTCAAAAAGTGATCACCCCTAATAAATCTAGTACCCATCTGACATCGTACATAGTTATCCAATATTATTGGCTATATTCCTTATGCTATATTTTATATCTTCTTGACTATTGTTAATTATCATTTTGTATTTCTTAATCCCTTTCCCCTTTTTTACAGATCCTCCAGCACCCCTCCCATATGTTAAGCCTCAAAATGTTCACTGTATCTATGAGTTTTTTTCTGTTTTAGTTAGTTAGTTAGTTAGTTCTTTAGATGCCTAGTGTACATGAAACAATATGGCATTTGTCTTCATTTGACTTAACTTCACTCAGCATAATACCTTCTAGGTCCATCATGAAATATCTTTTTCCATCCCTTTACTTTTAGTCTGTGTGTGTCTTTTAATCTGAAGTGAGAGGTTCAAGGAGGGATGGGGACTCAGAGGCTCCCAGGAAAGCCCAGGTGAACAGGCTAGCCATGCTGGGACCTGGCTGGAAAGGGCTCAGTGTGGATCAAGGCTGCCACCAAGTGGCCATCATGAGAACATCAAAAATGCTTGGCCTGGCCAACACAGCTGCCCAGACAGAAAGCAGCCACCTCCTGCAGGGCCTGGGAAATGAGTACTCCTCTTCTGGCTCCTGATTCGGGTTCTTTACATCTGCTGTAGAGATGTAGAAATGTAGAGAACTCCAAAGGAGATAATGATATCTAACACTTGTTTGGTACCCTACCGTGTATAAAATGATTTCATGCAGAAATAATAATTACTTACATGATAATAGTTATTGTACAATCATTAATTGAGGGCTTGCTATGAGCCAGAAACTCTAAAATATTGCCTCTTGATCCTCGCATCAAATTCATAGTGAACAAATGTATTTTCCCAGTCGACATTCATTTTCTTTTCTTCTCTTTTTCTTCTCTCAAAAAGCACTTCAATTCGGGGGAGTGGGAAATGGGGGAAGGGGATGCCGGGAAGAAGAGTTTCCCCTTCTACTCTCAGGACTTTGATTGAAACTATTGGCAAAAAGAAATTCTGTCCTCTTTGAACGCATGAGGAAAGGAGCTGCTCTGAGGGGAGAGAGTGCTGAGATTGAAAACAATGCACACGGATTGGAACAAACCTCAGTGGCATTGGAGCTCCCTGAATCCAACCGTGCCTGAAAGTCTCTGCACTTTTCACATTTGTGAACCAATATATTCCCCTTTAGTCTATTCGTATGAGCTTTTTTTTTTTTTACTTGAAACCAAAAGAATTCTATTAATTCCTATTTAATAAAACAAATTAGCATGTGGACATAGGTTGTTATAAGAAACAAATTTAAAAATAAGAGATTGTCAAAGTCAAGGTGATGGGGGACATTTATTCAACACCACATGCTACTCCTTGTTCTAGGCACTGGATATAAAGTGGGCACCAGGACAGAAAAGATCCATGCTCTCCTGAGCTAAGTTTGTGGTGGAGAATACCAAACGGTAAACAAACTCGACAGAAGCACACAGAGAATTAGAACTGGCTGATGTGGTAGAGTATGAACAGGCAGCTACTTTAGACTAAGTGGTCAGGGAACGGTGTGAGGAAACGCACTCCATCAACTTGGTTACACTGAGAACTACGTTTCCCAGAAAACACTTTCTTGTATGGTTTCGGTTCCCGTTGACCAAAAGACTTGTGTGAGACTGAAGTCAAAAGTGATACAGTGTCCATTACTTTCTTAAAGGGCTTTCTTTTGGCAGTCCCATACAGGTATGGACAAATGTAGAGGGGCTCAGTGAGTTCCAACACGTCTTTGCTCTACTCAAGTTCAGCTGATCATCAGCATCCTTCTGATCAACCACAGCCTCAGACCCACTGCCAGACTCTTGGCTGTAGAATACACAGAGGTAGAAGCCTCCCATGGACCTTACCTCCAGACTGTCCTTCACAGCCCCACGGAAATGGTGTCTTTTCTAAGGGAGATAGAAGCAGGAATGGAAAGTGACCAGGTTCAAGATCTGTTTTGGAGGTGAACTCGGCGTGCTGATGGTTGTTTGGAGAGTTTGAAAGAAGAAGAAGAATCAGGATGACTCCTAGACTTTCACCTTAAACAAGAGGGTGAACACTTGGGGCCATTTTCAGAGAAGGGAAAATTATTTAGGGTTGGAAACAGGTGCCCTGTTTTGGACACTATGGTAGACTGAAAAAAAAAATAGCCACGGTATTTTATTAGATTGAAAAAAATAGCTGCATTGCCTCTCAACCGTCATCATAAACTTACATGAAAGTTGCAAGTACAGTTCAAATAACTTTCTTTTTATTGACCCGTTTGAAGGTAAATTTCTGACTTGATGTTCCATTATCTGCAAATATTTTACTATTTCCTGCAATCAAGCCATTCCCTGCTAACCACAATCAAAATTAAAATCAGTAAACTAACGACATAATACTATTATTTAATCTGCAATTCTTGTTCAAATTTCTGTTGTTATTTTACTAATAATCTTTAAAACAAAAGAAAAATAATTTTGTGTTCCCACTATTCACTCCAGGAATACACGTTTTGTTTCATTTCATGACTCCAGTTTCCTTCAGTCTGGAAGATTCGTCCTTTATAGTTTATCGTGATCTTGCCATTTTCAAAGAGTACAGGCTGTCTATTTGATAGAATACTTCCTGATTTTGCTGTCTGACATTTTCTCACAATTAAATTCAGAAAACGCCTGTTTGATAGGGATAGCACAGAGCTGGTGTTGGGTTTTTCTCAATTATGTCCTATGAGGTGGCATACGATTTCCATTCTCACATATCTGATGATGTTCACTTTGATCATTTGGTTAAGGTGATGTATGCCAAGCTTCTCCACTGTAAGCTTCCTTTTTTCCCCCTTCATAGTTAATGAGCATTTGTCCATCATCATAGTAACTGTCATTAAAAGATGGCTTAATATGCAGGGAGGTACTTCAAACATCTGTAAATATCACATGCCTTGTCAAACTTTCAATTGGTTTATTTATTTCTATCTATCAGTGTAGACAATTGTTTTTCAATTTTTCGGTGGATCATTACTCTCATTATTTATTTGATGCTTGAACTGTCCTTGTCTGGCCACTCAGTAGGAACCTATTCAAGCTGGTTTCTGTATCTTTTTTTTTTTCTTTTTGCATGACCCCCATCATTTTTTGAGTATTTCCTTGCCTTCTGATACAACAAGTTATTCTAGGCTTATCTTGTACTTTCCCCACCTCAGCATCAAAAGCAGCCATTTATTTCTCCAAGGAGCCCCAGTTCCAAGATCTGGTTCCAGGCCTTCTCAGTAGACACACATACACATGTGTGTGCACACACAAAAAGATACCCTCCTCTCTTTTCTTCACTGGCACTAGCCATTCCAGGCCACCTTTCCACATGGACACCCTCCTCATTTTGCTTGACCAAGCCACTTCCCTGTAGAGATGCCCTCCTCCTCACACCAGGCCACTCCCCACCATATTCTCTTCACTCTGCACAAGCTCTGGTACCCTGCCCCAGCATATCCCTCTGCCAGAATGCCCTTTCACCTCCTCCAGGCTCTGACACCCCATGCTTTCCTCACTCAGCACTGATTCACTACTCCCAGCTACCTCTTCCCAGGAATGCCTTCTTCTTCACCCTACTTGGGCTCAGGTACCTTGTTTTGGGCCATTTGCAGCCAGCCTGCCTTTAATGGCATTAGCACAGAATTATTCAAGGAGGACAAAAATAAAAGCCCTATTGAAGCTTTATGGAAGTTGCATTACAAGAGAAATGTTAAGTCTAGAAAAAATAAAGGCTTTTGATTGCTGAAACCCCAGACTAATTCTACATTCTCCACCCCATCCATATCCCTGCCCCCACTGTGCCAACAGCAAATGAGCTGTTAGTGTGGTACACAGACTCCAGGAAGGAAAAGTCTTCTGCCTCCTTCTCAGATGACTTCAACAAGCAGAGTTGGCAAGGGGTAGCTTTCCAGAGACTGTGACTGGGGGCAGCTAGATTGGTTGGTTGAGAATTGAACTCCATTCTCCAGGCAAGGGTGACTTCACAAACCCCACCTGCAGGATGGGACATATCATGTGGCCCAGTGATTATAGTGGGTTCACATTTTATTAGTGCGAATTTTTCATTGCAGTTATTCAACTTTCCCGCCATTATAACACACTGGACACACAGGCCTGATTACGTTTATCTTTTGGTTACAGATTGTGGTACCATGAAGACCAATGACTGGACTTTACCCAAGAAAGCACACTCCACTCAGAGATCCTGGATCTGGGGCTTTTACATCCAAACGTAGATTGCTTTGGACCATCTCCCTTTGGGAAAGAGTGAGTGAGTTTTCAGTGATAGAGAGGAGAGCATTTTTAAAATTATTACTGGGGGAAAACAGCACATAGAGTATTAGGCAGCCAAGCAATTAACTCTAATGCAGTTTTTTTTTTTCTTGCACAGCCTGTTTTTACTTTTCTTATGATAAGAGCATCTTGGTCTTCTTTTGGGCAATTCACCCTTCCTCACTTTCAGTCCATATGGGTTAGGTAGGGCTGACCCTGGCTATGGGGGTGGCCATTAAACCATGCCTGGCCAGTCAGCATATTCTATTGCCAGCCTATGATTATTTAGATATGGGCAGATTACCCAATTAAGCCATTCAAAATCAATCAATTCAGTGCTTTTTTATGGAACACATAAGAAAGAAAGGCTTTCTTGCCACTGAAGTTGCCAGGCTGAGAGGAAGATGAGTATCTGGAACTTGTCTCACACAGGAAGAACATGACTGAGAATGAAACCAGCAGTGAAAAGCAGGGCTAAAGTGGAAACATAAAGTGGGAACGTAAGTTCTAATGATGTCATTTGAGACCAAGCACCTAACTATGACCAAAGCCAGATATAACTCTAGAGTTCTGTTAATTAGCCAATAAATTTTTTTCTTAGTTCAAAATAGATTTCTGATATTTTCATTAAAAGAGCCCTAATACAAATTTTTTTGGGGAGTGATTTTCTACTATATTTTTACAGATAAGGAAACTGAGACTCCAAGAAGTTAAGTAACTTCCCTAAGGTCACATAGACAGTGTGATAGTTAATGTTATGTGTCAACTTGGCTAGGCCCTAGTACCCGGTTATTTCATCTTTTCCTCCTCCTCCTCCTCCTCCTCCTCCTCCTCCTCC
>PVKZ01004124.1:0-96338 GCA_004027375.1 Macroglossus sobrinus
AAGGTCAAATTAGTTTGAGCAAATGTATCAAAGGGCCCAGGGCTAAAGCAGGAAAGCTGCTCTGATATCATTTTTCTTGTATGAGCAGTGCAGATGCAGGCACGGGCTTATCTTGTGTTTTTCTCCTTTGAACTTTCCTAGGAGCCTAGCGAGACTTATGTTCCAAGGTTAACTTCTCAGTTAAACTTTCCCATGAGTTAGCTCCCGACACTTATCTTCAAAAGGGCTGCATAATTACTGGGGTCAAGAATAGAAAAAGGGGGTGAGATGGGGACATTTCTGCCACTTATTATCTGTGTAGCATGTGTCTACTTTGCAGTTCATAAAGTATTATAGCTATATAAATTTTGACATGATGATTACTGTTAGCATCATTTGATAAAGGGAAATATCACAATTGTAAATATTTCTAAGACTACAAGGCCAACAACAGACAGTCCGGGTTCATTTCTTGCTATGGTAATGTATATCAGATAAATAAATTTGAAATAAAATTTTCTTCAGTTGACTTCCTCTCACCTAGAATATTTGTCTTTTCATAATATACATCTTATCATGGGATTCTATTTATAGTAAAGATTTTAATTTTCAATATGGCAAATTTCATAAAAAAAAATAAAAGGTTAATAAAAAACATTCTTAGATCTCCAGTTAAATATTTCCTTTATTAAAATATTAACATCTATACAGTTAATTTTTATCAGTAATTTATGGGTAATGCACAGGAACACTTTAATCCATACCAAATCTATTAGTCCTATGTATATGTAAATTATCTTTCTATCTTTATTCATTTTGTAAATGCAAGTTAATTTTATTGTGAAATATTCTAAAAAATAAATCTGCCTATAACCTTCTCTACCAACATTATTGCTTTGCTCCCTTAGAGCCAGATATAGTTTCCCATAGATATGGCATTGACAGCTATCCAAGTCCTTATACACCAAATATTTAGATTGTTTTTTATTATTTACATGTTAAAGATAAAAAATTGAATAAATACTCATAACATAATGTAAATGTCTCCCAGATTAGGTTAAAATTATTAAATTAGAATCATTTGGTCAGAGTTATCCTTCTTATTTTTTTATACATTTCCAAATTGCACTTTCCCTAAAAGTTTGTACCCATATTGTCTCCCAAACAGAAGATGACAGTGGCTATTGCTATCTTTCATTCCAATCCAATAATTATCTTTAGAAAAATAACTAAATTAATAGGCATAGTCTTATTTATTTAAAATATGTATGTATTGAATTTACTGCTGAAGGAAGGTAAATTTTTAATTTTATCAGTATATTTTGGACATCTACATTTTTTTCTTTCTTCCAGACTTCATATCTTTTCTCCCACTTTTGAAAAAAAATAAAATTGTTTTTTATATTGTTCCTACATTAACTTGTGCCTTTTTGCTAAAGACTACCATAAGTATACTCAGAAATAAAATGTTCATTTTATTATTAAAGATAATGTGTTGTCAATATATATGACAAATGTTTTTAACTTATCATTTTCTTTTAACTGTCTTATTTTGATGTAAGATAGCTACATTTTTATGTTACACTAATAAAATTTTCAGCGGTCTAATTTTATATGTTTCTTATATTTTATCCTAATTTTTTCAATTTCTGTATTTACTTGGAAATAATGTTATTCAATATTCTGATATAAATTTAAAATGTTTTATATTGAAATAATTAACTGTTTGTCTCAACACCATGTGTCATATTCAGTCTTTTTCCCACTGTTTTTAAAAATCACTGTTATGCCATTCATTATAATATATTCCATTTGTCATTCTGGTTGTTTTGTCAGTTCTATTATTTTGTTTATTCTTGTATATACATATATATATATATAAACTGCATATATATAGTTCTTATTATAGTTCTTAAATATTTTACTCTCTGGTAAACCATATTTTCCTCAAAATTCCTGTTTTTTTTACATTTTTTGGCTAAATATGTATATATATATATATTTTATATACATGTATAAATATATGTTAGTTTTGTTTTACTTAAAAAATAACTATAATCTATCTAAAGGGTCACATGAAGATTGTTATTGGCATATAAACTTATATAGAAGTCAGATATCTATCTATCCAATTCACCCAGGAGTATGCTATGTCTTTCTTTCTTTATCTGCTCTTTTCAGCACTTTTAGAAATAAATTTTCCTTTAGAATATACTATTACTAATGGTAATCGCAGTATCTGTGTGTGCTTTTCTTAAAAAAAGAAATAGAAAATTTACGACCTGTCCTACTTTGAGTACAATTATATAGCATTTGTACTTGGCACATTTGGAAACTCCTTTTTTAGAGTATGCTCTAAAAAAGTCCTTTTTGCATAAAAAGAAAAAAAATAGTGACTCCGTATGTTAATGTTCTCCACTGAGCATAAGCCCACCTATCTTCATTTATTCTATACCACTTTAGCTTATGCCTAAATAAACCTTCCATACAATGTATAACAAAACCCATTTATACGAATTCATGTAAATAATGATTTAATTTTCATTACACCATTTCATATAAATTATTTAATTTAATTGAAAAATCAGACTCAAATGAGAAACTTGAGGCCCACAAAAAAGAAGGTAAATTGTTTAGGGTGCAATTTCAACAAAGAACAGAGTGAGGAATAGATACCAGAGATATGCAGCTGCTGTTGCCATTCAACCACAAAAAAAAAAAAACAGCTCTCACTAACACAAGACAAAAGATATTTTTATATTGTTATAAGTTTTACACTTGCAGATAATTAATCATATGAAAACTTGTCATATATCAAAATTTACCATTGTTATACACATATTTTAAGTGATTATGTTTAATTATTTGTGTCATGTTATTACATTTAATTATTTATTTAAAGTTGCATGTACTTTAGGTGGCCTCGGTGACAGAATATTTCTAATAAACCTAATGATGAAAATTTTTCCAAAAAAAATTTACTAAACACTTTCAAAACCAAAGTTAATTTGAGAAAGAAAAAATTTCTTGGCTTTTATAGAATCTGGAGGTAAAACATCTCAAATATTTTGTCTTATGACAATTAAGAAGTTAAAGAAAAATAAAAGTTCTAAAATGCTTAACCCACATGTAGAGAGACATATAAAAATAGAATTTGTGACATCTAGGTCAAGGCAATAAATATTCAAATGCCGTATTTGATAGCTGAGGAAGTAGCACAGTTAGGTAATAGTAGAGGGAAGATTTTAACACAAATCTGTTTGAACCAGAGTCTGTACTCTTAGCTTTATCCTCCTATATAAACAAGAGTAAAACCCAAAGAAAGCCATAAAATCACACACACACACACCACACACACACACACACACACACACACACACACACACACACACACACACACACCACACACACAGGCTAACTTGGAAACCATTGCAAAATAAAACTTTAGTTTTATTTCTTCATCAAGATATTTATGAAGATTTTATGAAGACAATACAAATTAACTAAGGGTGTAACATTACTGAATTTTTAAATTCAAGCTTTCTAGTACCTGACTACAACCAGTATCCTTTATTTGTCACTTGGTCACTCCCACTGAAATCGTCCTCTGACCACATTAGGGTTTCTCTTATTTCATATTTGAATGTCTCTTAGTTTCTTCTTTAGAATTTGCCATCCTAGCTATTTGCAAAAGGAAGCACTTTTATCACTATTTGAGCCATGTGTGGAACCTCTTTAAAACACTCCTTTTAAATAAATATTAAACATAATTAGTATTTATTACACTAAAATGTAAATTATCATGGAGATAGAATCATTGATTTCCAACTTTGATTTTCTTGTAGAGCTACATGTATATTTCAATAACTGCCTTATAACATGGCTTTTAGTTTTAGTTTATCTGATTTGTACAAAGTCTAGTTTGTCCCTGCCATTCTTAGTGTATGATATATAAGACAGTGCCAATGTATACCATGTAAGCATTGTACTCATATTTATTTAATTGAAATTGAACAAGCCATTGATTGTACTATCAAAGCATTCAGATAGATTTTTTTCTTTGTGACTGGTATATGTACCAGAAAGTTTAAGTTTCTGATTTTAGTGCATTTTCCTCTACTTCTCTAATAAATACCCACATTCCAAAAATGTTACAATATTTCTTCTCTAAAACTTCTGTTTCACAAATAGTGAGAGATAGATAAAGTATATTTTATATCTATATATCAGAATGAATAATGAAACTTTTAAAATTTTTCTTCAAGTTCCACGAAATAAATGAATGATACTTTAGAAAGGCAATTCAGACTTCTGGAAGAAATGAGAAAATTATATCATGTAATTAATTCTATCATACTTTAAAATTTTTTCTTCACAATGTTTTACCATCTCAAAAGTAACTTAAATAATTGAAATAGGAATTCAGTCTTATAACTCCTACATTGAAGTGAACCAGGATCATTTTATAAATGAGAGTAATAATCAAACAATATTTAAATCAAAAATGATATTTTTCTGGCCTCTCACAATCCTCTTTAACTTCAAAATTTTCAAATGATTTAACAAAGAGGACTTAATCTAACCTTTTGGGGCCTTTCCTCCAGGGACAATGAATGTTCCCTTTGATTAAATTATTATAAAAAAATGTGTAGATATCTTATTTTTGTATCCATGTTTTCATTTGCTTGCTTGTTAAAACTTTTAATTGCATATATTTATTCTTAGAAACGTTTGTAATGCTGACAATTTGCTTGGGGGCTCAATATTAAAAAAACAATGCTTTTTTAGAGTGGGTTTTAGGTTTCAAGCGACAGAATTGGGAAAAAGGCCTTAGAAACAATTGCATTACTGGAAGTTTATCAGGTTAAAAAGCTGTCACGGATACACTGTATAGGTCTAGTTTGGAGTCAAGGTAATTATTAATGACTCTTTTTATTATTATTGTTATTATTATTTATTGTCCTATATCAGAAAAAATAATTATCAAAAAAGAAAAATATTGTAAGACTTTTGCAGGTGTAAAATGAACATGTGTAAAATTTTTATTTAACTCATCTTTAAAGGAGAAAACAGTAAAGTGTTACAACCAGTTTAAAACAATTCAAACCAAGTCACATTTTTAGATCAGAAATGTTAAAATGAATGTACAAGTAGAAGCAAAATTGATTATTCTACATTGGAGAAAGAAAGTCATTAAAATGTCCACTGGAAATAATTTATTTGCATGTCTGTAAAATCATCTCTAACTTGAAAAGTAGCAAAATAGCTCAAAAACAATGAAATGAAAGAATTAACCTAAAAAACTATGCAGAGCAATGGTGGCTTTCATGTGCTCCTGGTGGAGGTTTAAATTGATTCAATCATGTTGAAAAAAACATCATAAGCATCCATTAAAGTTAAACATAATTATACCTATGGCTCAACAATTAATTCTCAAATATGTGCCCTACATAAATATGTGCTTATATGCACCAGGATGTATGTTTCTGAATAGTTTCATCATTACTCAAATCAATAGAAAAAAAAATTATTACAATGTAGATTTTTATAAAAATAAAATAGACAATTTTTTATAGAATGAAATACTATTTATCGATGAAAATGAACTATCTATAATAACTCGGTGATTCTAAAAAATATGTTATGCAAAAGAAACTAAGCAAAAATGAATGCATTTTCTATTATTCCATTCATTTAGAATAGAAAACAATATTTTATTTACAACTATATGATTAGGTATACAAAACTATAAATAAAAACAAGAAAGTGGATAACATAAATGTCAGGATATTAGTGTCTTTTATTAGAAAGTTAGCAGGAAGGGCAGTCAAAGGATCATGGTATACTTACTGACAATGTGTTGTTGTCCCCCCACACACACACACTGCTTGCACTACAAAGTACTACACAGGTCTTTGCTTTTCAATGTTTTAAGCTACATGTTTTTTGTGTTTTTCTGTAAGTGTATTATATTAAATAGTAAAAAGTTAAGATTTTGATATTGTATATTTGAAACTACAGGCATATAAGACTCAGATCCAGCATTTAAGCAATTATTTAGAACAGGAAGAAACACAAATATAAAAACAGATCAAGTCACATCACTATTGTTCATCAGTTTTTAATAATGATTTGCTTAAATTCCTATTTTTAGTTGGTTTGTAAATTTCCTGAAGCGAAGCTTGTACCTTATTCATCTCTTTATTTTCTTATCTGACTCTCGCCACAAATTAATTAATCAATGCACAAAATAATCAAGTATTGCACAAATAGTAAATATATATATAAATATATATAAATATATATATATTTATATATATATATATATATATATATATATATATATATATATATATATAGTGTTCTAGAAGATCAGAAGAGGGAGAAATTATTTTTAGCAAGAAAGTCAAGAAAGTTATTAAGGAGGAGGTTTCTATCTCCTAGCTGGAATTTGAAGAACAGATGGTATTTAAGAGAAAAATATAAGTAGAGGCATTTTAGAGAGAACTTTCTGCATAATAAGTGGCTGAGGAAAGAATAAGTAGTGTATAACTAAAATACAAATTCTGAACAGTGATTCATTTGCTCCATGAGATTCTGATTTTTATGTATTGTCAGTGGGGAGGAATTACACATAAAAGTTTTCTTTCCATAGCAGAGGTACTCCTGAATATTTGTCTATAAATTGTTTTTGCAAATTACAATTCATTGTAAGAGATAACATTACATACAATAAAACCTGTCAAATGAATGATGAAATACATTTGAATTCAACAAGAAATCATTGCAGAACTAGATGGTGGAGTAGGGGATATAAAGATGAATAAATTGTCATACTCATCAAGAAGCAGAAAAACACTTGCTTTATACAGATAGCAAAGAAAGTATTTTAATAGAGATGACTGGATGTTGTTCTCTTGATGGCATGTTAAACGATCATGCTCTGACGTGTTGTATGGTAAACAGCGATTGTGGCAAAGGCATGGTGTGGTAGAAGAGAGAAAAATATCATTTGTTCTTGGACAGAGGTGAAGATAGAAGGATAATGGACTTTATTAAATCAGGACAAAGATAGCATGGGAGTTTAGAGATTTGATCAGTAAACCACATCATGTGGAAACCAGATGTTTCCATTTGAAAAGTGGTGGTTCTCAAATAAAAAGAGTTTCAAATTCAAGAAGAATTGAGATCCTATTTTCTATTACAAATATTTATGCTTATTTATTTTCTAACAATCTGCTAACATGTGGTTAAATTCTACTTTTGTCAAGATGCTATCTCACAGTCTTTCAATTAAAACTATATTCTCCTCCATGTAGAACTAAAAGAATGGCTTCTTTGTAAAATTAATCACAATACCTAGTATTCTTCATGTTGTCATTTTTTACTTTTTGTTTTTGCTGTTCTTCAGACACCTATTGGATTCAGTCTTGATTCCAGACTGAGCCGTAGATGAGTTTAGAGCTCTGATGGGTACTTTGGTCATTCCTATATTACAAATGGTGCACAGCACAAAGCAGGTGTTCAATAAGGGTAAATCCAAGTACACCAAGGCCCATGAAACTAAACTAAAAAGAGAAAGTTGGAGAACCATCCAGACATCTGTAGAAGGGGTGTTAAATGTGACTTTTCATAGTCACCTTTCTAAACAGATTTAGATTTGGGAGGTGGGATTTTTATTACTTTTTTTTAATAATATACATTCAGTGTTCTATGTTCATATTACTCAAAAGATAGAAGGGCCACTAGTAGTTCATAAGTTCTATTATTAATGAAGCACAGTGTATTTATTCTTTAAGTACCTTTCATCATAAGATTTAAGTACATTTCTTTCTATTATAATATCCTCACAATTTGTGATGATGAAATCTAGTACACTCAAGACTGGTGGAAAATCGAAGACCTGTGTAGGGGGTGAAGGAAGAGGGGAGAGGTAGATGGGGTAAAGGGGGTCAGATATACAGAGGGTAGGGGGAGGGTAAAGTGAGTAAAGGGGATCAAATATATGGTAGCTGAAGGAAACTGGACTTTGGGTGGTAATCACACAATAGAATATACAGATGTCAAATTATAATGTACACCTGAAAATTATATAATTGTATTAACCAATGTCACCCCAATAAACTTAATTTAAAAAAAAAAGAAAAGAAAATCAAAGACCTGTGATATGGCCCAATTATTATAATACCATCATCTAAAATAGAAAAAAAACATGAAAAACTTTTTTTGATAACAACATAAGAAAATTTCCCATTTCTAAACAGGCTCAAAGAACAATAAAATTTGTAAAGCAAAGTTCAGCATTGCTTAATTAAAACTGATTTTTGTTTTTAAAAATATTTATCATCCAAACATTTAATATTTATATTAGTCTTTATGTAATTATATGAGAAACAAGTCATCCTGGGCTTCTTTAAATTCCTATTGAAATCCTAAAAGAGCAAGTATATTTTATTTTACTTCCTCTGACGATTAGCTATTCCATTTCCCAATAAAATGTTGAAAGCTTAAGTGCAGAATGGCCTCCATCAGTTATGTTCATATAAGGTCTAGGAGCTTGTGGGTTTGTAGCAATCAGACTAATCCTGAACACAACATTGATTTGTATTCCATTGTTATAGGTATATATATATGTGTGTGTGTGTGTGTGTGTGTGTGTGTGTGTGTGTGTGAATGAGAAATGGAATGAATTTCTAATCAAAATCTTCTTTGCTCCTTATTATGAATTTGTCTTTTAATCCCACCCAATATTTTCTTCCCATGACAACATTTTCAGTTTCCTACTGTGACAATTTATATAATGCTAAGACCTGCTACCAGTCTCTGCAATATACCAAGTTCCTATAGTAGGAATATTTTAGAACATTTGGCAGCTGTCAAGATTTTTATTTGTTCAATTAATCAAACTCCAAATTCTTTTGCATTAATTTATATTAGGTGTGTAATGCAAATTTGGTTTGGCTAAAGACTTATTATATAAGTGCATATTACAGGTAGATTTGCCCAAAACACACATGGATACTTTAGATATATTACAAAGAACAGTGCAATTTCACAGATGTTAGGGATAATTGTCATTTGTATAATCAAGATAGAGGAAAGACTTTATATTAGCACCTCTTTTGTTTCCCTACCTATTAAAATTAACCATATAGAATATTTAACTTTTTTATTCTACAAAAATGTTTATTTTATTTGGTTTAATATAATATTATTTTTTAGTCATACTCTGAATGCTCAGGACATATTATGGTGATTTTTTTTTTCACAAAATTTCTCTATCTGCTCTCATCCCATGCTCCAGAGCTTTTATTTCGTCCGTTTTTCACAAACTGTCCTTTCTTCAGCCTCCTTTGATAGAATGCTATCTCACCAGATCTCTTTTGGTGAATAGAATACCATCCTGATTTTAACTCTGTGAGGCACAGCTCCCATTATCAGACTCATTTCATAGCTGTAAATATTTACATCAAAATCTCATTTTTTAAATGCTCAAATGAAAACAACCTGGGTTTTTGTAAGCCAGGCTTTTACTTCACAGATGCCTAGCATTACATGAAGTTCTTTACTCTTTAGAAAAAACTGGAATAACATCTTAATTCACACCTGAATTTTTAACCTCCAGGAATTTTTCATGTCCCTTATTGGTAGCAGTTTACCTGCTTATTAGTTAAGACAATATTATAGAAAATTTTCAGACTATATCATAGTTCAAGTCTTAGGCATTCAGAATGTCCTACTCTAAGATGTATCCCAAATAAGCTTTTTGAGCGTAAAAAATGTCAACAAGCTTGTACTTTCCATAAAACTCTTTAGAACTATTCATATGGCAATTTGTAATTTTATTATATCCTGAAAAATCTCTGATTTAAGTTTACAACACTGGTTACATCTACTAAAATTTTCCAAATTCATAGCTATTCTTAAGTCCAAGGTCCCAGGAATTTTGTAGTACTTACACAGAAAAGGAACTGTATGTACAGTAATTAAAAATCACACTTGATCTGGTACCAGAAACCATATGACTTCAGAATGCATTATTATACTTTGCATAACCAATGACCAAGGCACTCTACCATGATACAGATTTTGCTTTGATCAATGAGACATTAGTATGTGTGATACAAACATGTGATTTAAAAAGAAAGTGTTCATTTGAAGCTTGTCCTCTTTCTCTGTGCTTAGAAACATGAAACCAACATGTGAATGAGCCTGAGCTAGCCTCTACTCTGAGAAATTATCTTAAGTAGAATTGAAGCTCCTCAGTCAATAGTATAGAAACTGCCAGACATATGAGTGAGGGCCTCTGTTGTTCATTTCATGCTGTATTTAAAAAACACCCCAAAACTAAATGGCTTAAAGCAACATTTACTTTTCTCCAGGATATAATATTAGGAATGGTTTGACAGGGATGGCTCAATTCTTTACTTGTCAGCTGGAGCAGTTTAAAGGCTACAGGCTAAAATCACCCTAAGACTTGTAATTCTCCAGTGATTGATGCTGGCTATAGACTGGGTGTGTCATTTCCTCTCCATGAGGGACTCTTAGTGTGATTTCTCTGCACAGGCCAGATTGGTCTTTCTCTCAGCACATTTGGTTAGTTGAAGAATGGGTGTCTCAAGAAACAGAGCTAGGTAGAAACTGTATAGCTTTTTCTAACCCAGCCTCAGAAATCATGCATCTACAACAGGCCTACCCAAATTCAAGGGGGTGGAATATGGACTCCAGCCCTCAGTGAAGGAGTGTCAAATATTGCATGTTAAGAATAGAATATGAGATAAAATTCTTATGGGTGTGGTCATTTTTAGGAAATACACTCTACCAGATTATCCAGCCTACTGACTTCAGCCCACTGACTTTAGCTGCCAATGAACTTCAGCTTCATGGATGAGCCCAGAATAGATCTGTGTAAGAATCATCCAAGTTGTCAATACAATGTATTGTGAGCTGATAAATAAAGATAGTTTTAAATCTTTACATTTTAGGGTGGTTCGTTATGTAGTAAAGGGTGATGATACAGTTATTGACAATCAGAGGCATGATGCTTCTGTAACAAAATCTAAAATATGTGATATTGGCTTAGGACCAGTCAGTGAGCAAAGGATGGAAAAACTGTTAGGGATAACTAGAAGAGTTATAAAAATAAATACATAAACAAACAAACAAACAAACAAACAAATAAATAAATAAATAAATATAAAAATTAAAATTAAAAAAAAACATTAATATGGCTGGAAAAATGTTGAGCGAACTTAGGAGAGACTGGAAAAGGGATGAAGATTCCTTCAGGCCCTCCATATAAACAATAACAGCTACCGCCTTATCACCTTGCTACAATTAGCATTACTCTTAGATTCTTACTATCTCAAATACTACCTTCACTCTGACCTTAAGAACTATTTTTGTGGTGCATGTCTTCTAGGGCCCTGAATCTCTATTTTCCTGAAGATGACTTTCCAGTTTTACCTACTTTAATGTGGAAACACTGCAATGCTCCCTCACCTCTATAGCAGTGTGACTGTTTTCTAATGTTCGTTTATGAGCAGATATTGCAGTCACTTGATGTAAGCAATCAAGGGTTTTGTCTTCTGTCCAAATCTCCAAAATTATCTTATAAATTGTAAGCATTTGAATTCTAAAATCCACATGCAATTTTAGCTTAACTAGAGTACTCAGAAAATGAAAAATAAATACTACAGAGATAAGGGTACTCGTAATTCTTCAAAGTATTCAGCACTTCTTATAATTTGCCTGTTTTTTTATCATGCATCAATACAGGGACATGGAACAAAAATGAATTTGAAACAATTTTTAGTAAATGTGCTGCCAAAGCAAGCACAAAACAGGTCTCCAAAATGGCACACATAGCTGAAAGAATTTCAGTATGTTTGGTTTCAGACAACACTCCCTCTGTGGCTTATACAATTTTATTTCTCTTTCTTAGCACTATTTCCCTTTGCACACTGGTATCAATTTCCTCTTTCCTACAGAATACCTATTTCTTCTTAGTTTAGTATATTTCTATCACATTAATACCAAGAGAAAGGGATCTTCCTTCCTGCCAGTGTTAACAGAGAATGTAGAGGAATAGGACTCTGCCTGGATATTTGGATCACACACCCGTCCTTATACCAGTCACTACAGCCAAGAGAATTCAATGTTCAGAGGCTAACCTCTGGGTCACTTATATACTCATGCCTGAAGTGAGAAGAAAGGATCAAACTCCTCAGAGCATTCTATCTAAAAATGAGAGATACTTGGCTCCTCAAAGAAATGTTGAACAGATATGCAATATAATTTGGTCTCTTAGCTATGTAACTAAGTTTGCCTCCTTTTTTCACCATTTTGAACTGAAAATTCACTGAAAGAGCTTGGCTGCATTTAAGATACTTCATGTCCCTGATGTATTGAAGCTTATATTTGTCTTCAGTGCCCCAAACATAACTAAACTACCATGTCTAATAAGATTTAAGGATAGTAAATCTTGGCCCAGCCCTCAGCCTTTTTTTCCTGTGGGAGTGTTTAGGAGATTATGTTCTTATAATCTCAAAAGTAAAAGAAACAAAGAGGTTGGTGAGGTGATGATGTTGAAATAAACAAAATACACATTGTGTTACAGCAATAGTTTAAATTCTAATCTCTTGAAAACTTCACTTTTGTACATACTCTTGAATTTTCGCATAAGAAGGCTTTCAATACTCATCAGAATGTGCCCTCATAGAGCCATGCAAAAACCTGCTTCCCAAGTTAATCTATATGGATCATGCTTCTGTGTTTGCAAATGGAACGATGGGCTAAACTTTCATTAAATAGATAACAAAGGTTATGATAAAAAAAAATTATTGTATTTTGAAGTAATTGGTCATGATTTAGAGTTCTTTTTAGACCATGTGTAGATGAATAGGTCTAAAACATATTTTCATAGGCTTTTCTTCTCAAACAAAAAAAGTTATTCTAAATCTCTAAAAATTAACTGGGACTTGGGCAGAATTTAGTTATGTGTGTATGTGAGTGTGTGTGAAGTGAAGAGGAGAGAATATAAAAGGGAAAATTTTATTTTATAAATGTTATATATGAAAGTTATTTAAGTGAACAACATTAAGTTGAGTGAAGAAAAATATAATATTGTTCAAACATATTGGCTAATTAATGTGCACTACTATTGATTTTTCTAACACTAAAAGGGTTAGAGCAAGCCAACTACAAATATTAGCATGGTTTAATTAAAATTGATGATTAATTCTTAAAGAAATATCAAGAGACATGCATGAACACTCCTTTCATGTATTTTCTGCTAAAGCCAAGGAAAAGAAGTTTCATTATAAAAGGTTGTTAAAGCATAATACCTGCTTACCCATCATGTTTGATTTCTTCCAGTCATGATTTAGATTTTATCAGGCCTTTTTTAAATCTCTTCATTAATGTAGAGACACTTTTTAATAAATATGCTGTTGGTGTTTCATTTGTATTATTGTTTCTGATAAAACTAACAGACAATTGCTACATATTAAAATATATATATATATATGTAGAAAATATATATACATTTTAAATATATATTACAAAGTTCTCTCTTTTTTTCTTATGCCAAGTTCTATTTCTTGGAGAAAGTGCTATATATAAGAAGACAGCATTCAAGCTTTGAAACTCATTTTAATTCTCTCGTAGTGACTTCCACTGTGCTTTCAACATAAAATTCAATCTCTCCTGCAAGATATAAACTCATGAACACTTTCAAGTACCTTTCTTATTTATTTCCCATCCTATGTACTATGTATTTATGAAAATTAAAAAAGGACCCTTGCTTTACTCAGTTTCTCTTATACTAGATATTCCACTGGTCTATTACACTGATGATATTTTACTGATTGGACCTAGTAATCAAGAAATAGCAACAATTTCAGATGTATTAGTTGGACATTAATGTGTCAGAGGTTGGACACAAATATGACAAAAGTTTAGGAGTATTCTATCTCAACAAAATTTCTAGGGGTATGGTAGTATGGCACACGTCAAGATCTCTCTTCTAAAGTAAAGAATAAGTTGTTGAACATGACCCTCATACGATCAAAAGAGAGGAACAATACCCAGTAAGCCACTTTGCATTTTGCTGGCAACATAGTCCTCATTGGGGTGTTTTTACAGCCCATTTACTGAGTGACCAAAAACTACTCATGTTGAATGGATTCTAGAACAAGAGAAGGCTCTGCAACAGGTTCAGACTCTGTGCAAGTTGCTCTGCCACTGGGTCATATGATCCAACAGATCCAATGATTCATGAAATGTCAGACTCAGATGATAATGATATTTGTAAGTTCGGGCAGCCCTATATAGCTAAAGTACAACTTTAGTATTTTTGGAGCAAATTCTACCATTTTCTGTAGATAACTACTCACTCTCCTTTTGAGAAACAGCTTTGAGCTTCTGTTGGGCTCTGGTAAAAACATTTACCCACAGGCCACCAAGTTACTATGCCTATCATAAACTGGGTGTTAAATGACCCACTAAGCCATAAAATTGGGCAAGCACAGCAGCACTCCATCATCAAATAGAAATGGTAAATATATGATAGACCCAAGCAATTCCAGGTAAGTTATATAAAGAAGTTGCCCAAAAGTCCATGGTCCCCACTTCTATCATAGTACTTTGTTTTTTCTCAACCTACGCTTATAAAATTATAAGGAGTTTACTATGATCAGTTGACAGAGGAAAATAAAACTCAAGTCTGGTTTACAGATGATTCTGCATGACCTGCAGGCACCACCCTAAAGTAAACAGCTGCAGCACCACAGTTCATCTCTGGGATATACCTGAAGGGCAGTGGTGAAGAGAAATTTTTCCAGTCACCATAACTTCTAGCAGCACACCTGGTTGTTTATTTATTTTTATTTTTTTTTGGATGGGAGAATGGCAAGATGTGTTATTATATAACAGTTCATTGACTGTGCCCATAGTTTGGCTCGATGGCCAGGGACTTGGAAGAAACATGATTGGAAAATTAGTAACAAGAAAGATGAAGTATTATGAGAACTGACCTCTCTTACTGGGCAAAAAATCATGAAGATATTTATGTCTCATGTAAATGTCCATCAAAAGGTGACTTTAGTAAAGAAGTATTTTAATAACTAAGTAAGTCATTTGACCCATTCTGTACATACCTATCAACCTATTCTCTAAGTCACCACTGTCCTTGGCCAATGGGCTTGTGATCAAAATGGCCATAGGGATGTGACAAGGATGGAGGCTATGCCTGGGCTAAACAATATGAACTCAACTCACCAAGGCTAACCTGATTGTAGCTGCTACTGAACGTACAATTTGCCAGCAACAGATACCAACACTGTATCCCTAATATGGCACCATTCCTTAGGGCAATCACTCAGGTACCTGGTGGCAGGTTGATTACACTAAACCACTTTCATTATGAAAGGAGTAGTGTTTTGTTCTTAGTGAACTAAACATATACTCTTAATACATATTCACTTTCCTTCCATGAAACACTTTATCTAAACTTCCATTCACTGTTTTATAGAAAGTTTTATCCACCATTATAGTAGTCTATAGAACATCGCCTCTTATCAAGTAACTCACTTTACAGCAAAAGAAGTGAGGAAATGGGACCCCATTCTTATGGAATTCACTGGTCATACCATCTCCTCCCTAATCCAGAAGCAGCTTGGTTGATAGAATGGTAAAATGGCCTTTTGAAGACTCAATTATAGTGCTAGCTATAATTGAGTGGCAATACCTTGCAGTACTGAGACCGTCTCTAGGGGGCTGTACATGCTCTGAATCAGTGTCTATATATTATTTCTCTTGTAGACAGAATTCAGAGATCCAGAAATCAAGGGGTAAAAATGAGAATGGTACCATTCACTCTTACCCTTAGTTACCCACTAGTAGAACTTCTTCTTCCTCTCCCTATGACTTTATGCTCTGCTGGCCTAGAGGTCTTAATTCCAAGGAGAGGAATGCTTTCATCAGAAGACGCAGTAACTATTCCATTGAACTAGAAGTTAAGAGTGCTACTCAGCCATGTACATTATTCATTATGACTCCGAATCGATCAATAGTCAAAGAAGGGAATTACTGGGCTGCCTAGGGTAATTGATCCTGACTATCAAGGAGAAATTGAACTACCACTCCATAGTGGAAGTAAGGAAGAGTATGTCTGAAATAAAGAGATTCATTAGGGTATCACTTAGAATTGTCTTGTGATTAAAGTCAATGAAAAATAACAACAATCATATCCAGACATGACTATTAGGTCACCAAGTCATATCCAGACATGACTACTAGGTCACCATTTAAGAAACTATGCACAACTGAGGTTCTTGATGAAATTAGTGAGTAGTGGAAGAAAGTAGTTACAAATACCAGCTATGACTTCATGACCACTTACAGAAACAAGGAATTCAATCATTATCATCATGAATATTTCCTCCTTATTTTGTTATATGTATGTGTATGTGTGTGTATGTATATGTAACATAAGAAATATTGATTTTATATCACAGTATTTAAGTTATGGGACATCAAAAAGAAAAAAAAGAACAAATATCAACTGAGAACTTTACATACTCTTCTGTAGAAGGATTTGTATGTTATTGTACACAAGATAGTTGTATCATATTAGGTGGAAGTATGTACTTGTTTTATTGTGTTTTTCCCCTTATTTGGAAGTCAATTATGGTTTAAGGAGATGTGTATGGGTGTCAAGTTGACAAGGAGTAGACTTGCAATTGTTACTTTCATGTGTCAATTTGGGTGGGACTCAGGTACTCAAATATTTTTGACAAACATTATTCTGGGTGTTTTTCTTTATGGATAAGATTAATATTTAAATTGGTGGAATTTGAGTAAAGCAGATTTCTTTCCACAATGTGGTCAGGGCTCAGTCATTTGAAGGCCTGAATAGAACAAAAATATCACTTCTTATTCCCTCAGCACTCACCCTGCAGCAAGAGGAAATTCTGCGGCAGACTTCTTTCAACTTCATCTGCAAAATTGGCTCTTCCTAATTCTACAGTAGATGGCATTCAGAGAAAAGGCAAAATGTCAAAAAAATAAAGTCTTTACCTATTTCTAAGGTCATATTTTGAGTGCCCTTTTAGCTGAGAATTTACTTCAAAATGATAAAGTAATGAAGGTTTTTGCCCTTCTCTTAGATGGCAAAAACTAAAGAAAGAAGAAAGGCCCAAAGAGAAGTAATCCATTGGGAAATAATACACCAAATTGATTGAGTCTATGATTACCCATAACAGGAATCTAGACGTAAGAATCTAAATTACATCCCTGAATCAAGGTGGCAACTTTTGCTTTGATTTAACTGTGACTGGGGTACAGACTAAGAATAAGGAATTAGTGAATTTATTTTGTTTTTCTCTGCTCAGCACTTTTCTTTTTCCTGGTAAACTTCCCTTTCCTATGCCATGTGGTTCTTTCTGATGGCACTGCCAATCATAGTTTTATCTGTCTTCTGGCAATAAATGTTGGTACGAGACATAAAGGGGCCATTTGGAGTTCTCTCATTGTATTTGATAATTATTCACTAGATTACAAGTGAAAGGAAATGGCCATCATCCCTACTCTACAGGAAACAAACCATCATTAAAAAAGAGGTCAGTAAAAAATAAATAAGTGGCAAGAGCATGCATAGTCAAGATACTGAACTGACTGAATTGATGCTCATTTCTGCTGGTATAGTAGGGAATACATAGGGAAAATCCCTATGTTAGGCTTACATTCTAATAAAAAGAGGAAACTAAAAGATAAACTTGAGTTTCTAAGTTGAGTGATACTCAAAATGAAAAATCTGTGAATACTATATCTTTATGCTTTATTTCGACTAATAAATATAATGGGCAAAGGGTCAGGGAAGCACAGTGTCAGTTAGGGATCCCTTAAATATTCTACACATAATATTTATGGTTGCACTATAAGGTGATGTTCATATCATTGTCAAATAGATTTTATTTTAGCAGTCAGGTATATTCCAGAAAAAAAAAGATGTTTATATAAATCAATAATCAACTGGTGGTTAAACTATATTATTTTATCAGAAACAAAATTTCTATTCAGAATAACTCATCTTTATTAGGATGATTATGTATCATATAACTTAGATGTAATTATCTTAGACTCTCAGTCCTTCACTACAGCTCTTTTAATAATAAAATTTACCACTGCTTTGTTTACTCATTTCATAAAATAAAACTTTCATATATGACATTTTAATAAAAAATACACTTGGTTCACTTACAAGTGGTCAGATAATACTAACTTGAGACATCATCATCATCATAATAAGTAATCTGATAACTTCTGAGTTATAGAACGTAAGGAAATTTTTAAAAATCAAAACTTTTTAATACTAAAAGAAAATGTCACATGGAGTTCGATCTCTGAACTGTTAGTAGCAAAATGAAGATAATTAGTATTTGTTCATGAGTTGAGTTAGTATTAAAAGGAGCACAGGTTATTTTTTTCTAAATGAATGAAAACTTCTTTATTATTTCTAAGTAAGGACAAAGTACTTTGAAGCCTTTTATCTCTATGCTTCCAGAGGTATTAAAAAATACAGGTAAAGAAATCTCTTTATTGCCATAGTCATACATGATACTTTGTGTGCTTTATTTATATATTTTTGATAAGAGAAATACCTTTATTCTTCTGTTTCCAGAAACTACAACTGGAGACAAAGGTTGAAAAGTGAATGCACTGAATTTACTGACAACTTAATTGGCTTAGAAATATCTTTGATGTTGAGAAGATTTCATGTTTAATATAAGGCTAATAAGGGGGCAGGATCTACTCTAGGCAAGACTGTGGGAAAGGTCATGGACCCACCACCAGGCCCCACTTAGTTCCTAGGGCTCATCAGCTTCTTTACAACTCATCACTGTTCAAGTTTGGAATCTAGGTCAGAATTGTTTAAGGACTCAGTTGAATGAACAGGCATTCATTATCAAGATTTTTTTATTCAGAGTAATTAATTCTCCAATATTCCCTGATATTCTGGTCTGTCTTATGAGGTGACCTCTAGTGTATGAAGCTAGATTTATTTTCCAGTGATCTAATGATTGTCGTATCCTAGCTGGAAAGTCTGTGTTTACTTTTTACAGAGTCACAACTCGCCCTTTCTCCCTGCAGCCAACTTCATAACTACCTCCCAGGATCTAATATCTTTTCCTCATATATCCCTAGGGTCTCAGTGATTTATACCCACTAGTCCACATTCACAGATCATGTTCTGTGACCTAGACTCTATTTTTCTATTCCAAAGCACAAATCCAATTCAGCCACATTAAAAAGGATAAATTACTATGTTTACTGATAACAGCTCAGTTTGTTTCCTATCCCACAAATTTTTTTTTATGTTAAAGAGATTGAGTTGGAAAAGCTTATATATACTCTTTCTTTAATTAAGCTAATTTTTTTTCTTAATTTTCATTCAGAGTTTCATAGATCATCTTCTTATTTGAAACCAGTATAAAACAGAAATTCAAGTTTATCTATTATATGAGAGAACATATTTTGGGGAAGATACAAATTTTGGCACTCCACATCCATTCACATAAAAATCAATCCTTAAATATTTTATTTAAAAGAAAGTAGCTTAATTTTACCTAAAAAAAGAAAGAAAAAAAAACTTTTGAAAGAATGCCAGTCCTTGCTTTAATTAAGGAAGTTATCAATTGACAATGAGACATTAATATTTACTTGGCAAAAATTAGCAAAAAAAACCTTAGAGTATGGGCCAATTGAAAAGTCACTCTCTACAGATAAATTCCATGTTAAAGAAGATTCCTTTCTATTTAGCATCCTTTCTTTTCCTTCTCATATTTAAAAAAATCTATGTCTTAGAATCTTATAAAGAAGTCTGAAATTCTAGCTTTGATACTTTCTTAGTGTCTCATCTTTTAATTGGTCCACAACCTCTCCAAGCTTCAAGACCTTTTACTTTCTGTGGTCATTTGTGTATGCTTCTTTTTCTCTCTCTCTTTTTGCCTTTTTTTTTTTTTTTAGTTACATTTATTGGAGTGACATTGGTTAATAAAATTATATAGGTTTCAAGTGTACAATTCAATAATACATCATCTATATATTGCATTGTGTATTCACTACTTAAATGGATAATTTCTACAGTTTTGTTTGATTATACTTTTCAAATGAGAAAAATAGGTATCATTCTTGATTCAAATATAGTTTTTGCCTTTACGTTTGACAGATAAAATTTCTAAATGTTGTTTCCTATCTTCTTACCATGTGTAGACCTTTTTTAAAAAATCACCAAGATAACTCTCTTATTATACTACTTTTTTGTTTCTCTTTCAGTTCTTCTCACTTTGTCTTTCAATTTATTTATTTATTTGTTTGTTTGTTTGTTTATTTATATTTGCCACTGCTTCTCATCTCATTGTTAATATCTTTCCTTCTCTTTTCATTCCCATCTAGCTCAGATGGAGGGCTAGTATTTCTTTCTGCAGTGGATTTTCTAGACTAAGCAAGTATTAAAGACAGGGCTGATACTGCTCCCAGCAGTGATAAGCACCATATGTGACTTTTATGGTTAAATGGAAGAAGATAGGTGTGATCTTTTTAAATTCATTTAATAAAGAGACATCTGTTTTCCACTTGGAGAGAACTAAGGTGTAAACTGAGTAAACTGAGGCAGTTATCAAGTCTGAAGAATTGAGAAAAAGACCAATAAAACTTCTGGGCACTGGCTGGCTTTCATAGGCCAATGAAAAAAACTTTTCAACTGAAGAGTGAATTGAGGAAGCACAGAAGCCCATAGGTGTCTGCTGCTTCACTGACACTGTCGGTAGGCATGAACTGGATATTGAAAATTAAAATCAAAAAGAAAGAGTTTGAAATTACATAAAAATCAGACTATCAGGAAGGAAATTAAACCGAATTTAAAAGCAGAAAATAACAAAGTGCTTTGGAACAGCTGAGTCTATTTGCAAGGTCTAACTCTTGTTTGCCTCAGGATAAGGGTGGAATTAGACTCAAAAAACTCCTGGAGAGTACTTCTTCTCCTCTCTGTCTCAGGTCACAGGTGCAGGATGGATGTTTCAGGCAGTGCCTCTTCCCTGGTGTGCGATAAATGATTCGCTATATGACTAGGTCTTTCTTGGGAAAGCTGTTGATTCAATGCTGTTGATCCTGCCTCAAAATATTCACCTGATTGCCCTTACATTTTCTATTCTCTTCATTTTCCTCCCAATCTCTTCTGTGCCAATTACAAATGATTGAGCTGGAGAATAATGAATGAGGCCATTGACTAAAAATAAGACTTGTGTTACAATTAAAATAGTGTGTTTATGGGAACAATTCTCTTATGTTCTCTCATCCACCAGTTTATGAAGTTATAGAAAACAGTAGTTTTTAGTTTTTGTTTAACAGCAACACTTTCTCCCTTCACAATCTTATGTGAAAATCCAATATATATATCCCGTAGAATTCAAGGAGTGTTTCAGAATGGTGGGGATGCAGATTCTCCAATGCCTTTTTATTTCCACTTTCTCTCTTCCCCAAATGACTCCCATGTGACATTTGCCAAATTTCTGCAGGTCTGTGTATAATATACATAATAAAGAAAAAAAGATATTTGCTACCTTCAGTTTAAATTCTCGGTCTTTATTTGGTAGATTATTTGTAATATACTATCGTAAGGGCTTGGACAAAAAGAGAATGCCCAATATGGAAATATTACTTGTTCTTAATAGGGCATGAGATTTGATTAGAAGCTGAAAAAGATAAAAGAAAAAAATATTGTGAAAAAAGGTAAAATTGCTAAGGCCTATAAAAATTCTGTTCAAGTTTGATCTCTCATATGTATAGGAATAGAACAAATATATGCGATTCATTGAAAGAACACACAAGATTTTGGTGTTAACAAACATAAACCATAATGAGTCAAATATGGTTTATTTTTTTCTATCAACTTTCTCTCCTCTGCCTTTCTGGCAAAACAAAAACAGTGAAAGGTAAAGTTTAAGATGAGGAAATTGTATGTTAATTCTGAAGAAACAGACTAAATTAGACAGAAAAAGATGAAGAAATGATTTTCCATCAGCTCTCTTCTTAAGTCACTGAAAATAGAAACACTATTTGAGAAATTAGTGTGCTCCTTTGAATAAACAGATTCAAGAAAAGTCTTCCATAATTCTTCTTCATCTGCTACTCAGACTATAATCTCTCTACATAAATATCTTCTGTCTGCTTATTCAAAAAGATCTTGAGTATTATGATGATCCAAACATTTTACTAGGTGCCGAATAGGATTTTGAGGTCAAAGATTCAATTTGGCCACTTAGGTTTTTTTAGGAGCCTAGAATTTATTGTCCTATTCCAATAGTGATGGGAAACCATTTGTATCATTTCTGAAGGATAATGCCAATTTCTACCCCTCACTGGCAGCATTATCTAAGAGAAGAAAGAGTTTAGATATTTTATTTAATCTAGTACTAATTTATCAGAATAAAATATGAAAAAAATGGTAGAAGAATAGGATAGAAAACATTTTTATCATTTGCTTGAACATGGGTCTTTCTACCCTTCCCCCATATTCCTCAGAGGTTAAAAGGAAAGAAATGAAACTCTCATCACTCATATATTTTTGGTCAAACAACCCTGAAGGCTACTTCCTGTACTATTGTGTATGAACTATAGTCTGGTGCTGTGGGCAACTGGTTCATGTTTTATTTTATTGTACTGCTGTAAAGCAATTTTGGTCTCCAACTGAACATTTCATTTCTTCTTTATTAAATTTCATGATTGTTCTTTTACCTCAGGTAGTTATAGTAGTAGCATTTATATTTTTGGAGAGCACATTTTCTTCAATGTAAGTGTTTATCATAAAGAATCTTGTGCTTCTCAGTATAAGGAATCCAGGCAAGATAAGCTGAAAATGAGTTCTTAGACCCTAAAAGGGCAGAGTGCAGGCATTTGTATAATAGAAAAGGAGGAAGCAGTGAGGCAGTCAACTGACATAATGCATAGCAGATTAATGTGATGCCTAATCAATGTGGCTGAAGGGTCAAAACTTCATGGTTGAGATGTGATTGAAAACAAACTTATGTCTGTGAATTGTTATTACAGAGAGAGTGAATGTGAACTCTGCTAAGGTTGGAGGTAAAGGACACAGCTACAAGTAAGTATAATAGATTTAAGGGCAAGTACAAATGTCACCTTTTGTACCAAGTCCTCTCTGACGACATCAGCCATCACTGCTCTTCCTCTTCAATGAACTTATATATTGCTTCTTTCACTACTACACAATTTAACATTTAACCAGCTTTTTAAAAATATTATTTGTTCTTTTTAACACTTTTCAATACCTGATGCTATTGGTTTAAGAGATTATACCTTACTCATTAACTATCTTGCAAGGCTTTAAGAACAGTGGTTTTGTCCTCAAAGACATCAACTGATATGGTAGAATTATATTACTATAACTGTATTAATTATGTAATGTATCTCATATAATGTTTAAAGCACAGAATCTGCATATTTTCACAGCTTATGTAATTTGTCCAAGTTTTGATGTTAAAATTTAAACCCAGATTTATAAAACTCATAAAAAGTTCATATTAATTCTATCATAAAAAAGCACTGGATATATACTCATTTAGAATTCTAGTCTGAATTCAATATCCTTCTAGTGTAGAGATGTGGGCATTTACTTCCTTTTTCTGAGCCTCAGTTTCGTTATCCATAACATAAATGTAATATTTCTCCTGAAAACTTCTTAACATAGTTGAAGTTTCAACAAAATCATGGAGCATATGAAGAAATGTCTAAATTAAAAGATATTGTACAAATTAAAGCTTTATGTCTCATATCTTCATTTGTCCCCCCACCCATGGGGTACTTAGTATGGTATTGAAATATTAAAGACATTCAACTTTTTAAATGCCATATTTTTTAAAATGATAACTAAATGAGGAAAATAAAATCAAAGAAGCAGGCTTATAAAATATTTAATCAATTCTAGCAGCCTTTTATGTTGTTTTAAATTTTAATTTTAGGAGTGTGTGTGTGTGTGTGTGTGTGTGTGTGTGTGCGCGCGCGCGCGCGCGCACGCGCGTGTGTGTGTGTGTGTGTGTTCATTGTATTGAACAAGGTTGGTGGGTGGGGAGAAAAGTTTGGTGTCTGAAAATAATCACCTTGGCAAAACATATACATAGGACAGCAATTAGTTCTGCAAAATTCAGTTGTTAATACATCGGAGAACAAAGTTCAAAGTTATTGATTTGGTATATTAAGTGGTCATTGTGCCCCATAAGATAATTACTAAAAACAAATAGTCCTTGTTTAAAAAAATCTGGAACATTGCCTGACCCCTATTTTCTATGTACCCTATCACCTAAGGCATAATAACTAAAATTCAATTTGCTAGAATTTGATATTTATTTGAAATCCTGATTATGAGAGTTTATTAAATTGGTAACCTCCTATAAACCATGCCTTTGGATATTTATGTAATCCACTCCTAGATTAATTCTTGGCTTGGTCACATTATTTGTCATTTACTTTGGTCAATGAGACATAAGACAATGAGAATAGAGTGTTGAGAACTAATTGTACATGGGGCTTGTCATCTCAGAATCTCTCCACACTGGAAGCTAGCCAACACTCTCTAAAGAATCTCAGACAAGATTACTGAATAATGAAAGGTAACACAGAAACTTTGAAGGATGAGACATCATCTTAAAATTACAGCTCAAATTGATCTCACATTTGAATATAACTGTGTGAGAAATTTTGATGCAAACTAGAGTAGAGAACCACCCACAGAATTATGATAATGTATGTCATTCTCACTTAAAGTCACTAAGCTTTGGGATCTTATGTTTTGGTTCAATAGAGAGCTAAAACACTAATGAAGATTCAAGTATTATAGATATAACACAAATGTTAGCCTCAATGGTCCTTAATTTGCTGGCTTCTTCTAATATATACTAGTATAAAAATAATCAGAATGTTGACTTTTAATTCTCTCTAAACTCATTTCATTTATCACCTAAAACTCAAGACTATAAGAAGCTTAATGCTCGTTCTCTATATGCTTCCATAAGGAAATATAGAAGGAAAACTTTGGTTTTTGATTTAACCCTATATTTCTTCAGGTTTTTGAGAACTATCACATGACAGTTTGCAAATGAAGTTATTTTTGAAGAATTTGGAAAACTCTTGTGAAACGAGAGCCAAAGGAAAAATCTCTGAAGAACTTTACTTTTCCTTGGCATTTTCTCTCATAGGGGTTACCTATTTCCTACTCTAAAATGCACAGCTCAGTGTCTCAAAAACCTCAAAAATCTTCAAATGTCTCTGATTGACTCCCATTCACATTTGGATGATATCTATTTCTATTACAAGGTCTGGCTCTCTGAATCTCTTTTCTTCCTCCTTCAATCTCTTTTTTCAAGTGTACTCATTTCTCAATTATTCTTCCTAAATGGCACTTTGGGTTTTTTGTAAGATGGCCAATTCTGTCCATTACTTCACAGGTCTCTGTGAAGTAATTCTGTTGTAGACCCAGAATAGGAGAATGGAGAGATATTTTACAATGAGAATTTTCAAGGGCTCCTTTATAATATTTTCATTACAATAAGTTGCAGACAAGTCTTTTTCTTGTTTAGCTTGTTCAGTCAAACACATGCATCCTTTTTCCCCAGGGTCAGACATTTATTCTGGAGGAAGCTACAATTTAAACCCATATCAACAATGAACATATTAAGTTACCTGGCTCATAATAACTATTGCACCTCGAATTAATAAGTACCATTGTTTAGCACAACAGAATAAAATAAGCTCCAAGCAAATTCATTTTATATTTACCCCAAGTGAGGGTCTGAACTGACCATTTTACTAAAAAAAAAAAAAAGAAAAGATATTTTTGTGTGTCTTAGAGAATATGGGAGATAGTAAAAAAGGAGACAATAGGGGGAAAGGTGAATGGCTAACTCTTCACAGAAAATATTTACTTTTTAATGTAAATGAATATAAACAAAAAGTTAATAATGGAGGTGTGACTCATTTTCTGTTCTAAAGTTCTGTTCTAAGGACAAATAAGGTTTTCATTTATTTAAAAACCTTAGTGATTCAAGACGCTCATTAATAAAAAAAATAAATTAAACAAAATCTATTTTGGAAGTTTCTCTTCATATCTAATGAAATGTTTTTTTAACTTAATGCATATATCAAATGGAAAATCTGAAAAGTACAAACTACCTAAATAACAAATACAAATTTTATAATGTAATCAAATTATACTAGCTTCTTCCTCTAACTCTCTCTACTCTGAAAATTCTAGAATTGTTAAAGGCTCATACATAGTAGTTTCCACTAAAAAATACTTTGTTAGTTAATATATATTAATAAACTTTAAAAAAACTAGTTTTAGGTATACAGAATGATTGCAAAGATAGTATATGGAGTTCCCATATATCCCTCATCCAGTCCCTCTTATTAACATCTTACATAGTATATTTGTCACAATTAATGAGCAATTATAGTACCTTATTGTTAACTAAGTCCATACTTTACTCAGATTTCCTTAGCTTATTTCTAATATTCTTTTTTTTATTTCAGGATCCCATCCAGGATACCTCATTATATTTAATTGTCATTCTTTAGGTTTCTCTAAACTATGATGATTTCTCAGACTTTTCTTGCTTTTTGATGACATTGATAGTTCTGAGGAATACTGGTCCAGTATTTTGTAAAACATCACTTTACTGAGATTGGTCTGATTCTTTCTTATGGCTCAACTACGGTAATATGGTTTGAGAAGGAAGATCACAGTGATAAAGTGCCATTCTTATCACATCACATCAAGGATACATACTATCAATATGACTTATTACTGTCAGTGTTAATCTTGATTACCTAAGATTATATTTATCAGGTTTCTAAACCATAAAATTTCTTCATACTGTATTCTTTGGAAGGAAGTCATTGTGCCCAGCCCACAACTAAGGAGTAAGGAGATGTGTTCAAACTTTTTGAAGGTAAAGTATCTAAAAAATTTACATGGAGTTCTAAAAGGAATATTTGTCTACTCTCTCATTTATTATTTACTCAAGCATTTTTGTGTGTCAGCACAGACTCATTTTATACCTTAGGTTATAATTCAATACAAGGTTACCTTTTTTTTTTTTCTTAAATTGTCCCAGCTTTGGTCATTAGAGCTTTCAGTTGTCTACTGTTTCCATTGGACATGCTCCCATCATTGTGTTGCTTTTATATTTTTGTTTATTTTTAACACTTCTTACTTTTTGAAATTATAAAATGATCCAGGTTAATCTTGTATATTATTTTCAAAGTCCTAGAATAAGTTATTTCTCTCAGTAATCCTGTTTATTTGTTTGTTTGTTTGTTGTTTGTTTTACTGGAGAATAGTATTATGAACCAATATCAAGGCACTAGGTATATGCATTGCTCCTGGAATATCATTAATTGACACAGCAAGAAGATATATGTGTGTATGCTAACCCATGTACTTCCAGATATCTATTTACATTTATATATGTAACTATCTGCATGTCTCTTAAGCTAAAAATGAGTTCTTACTGATGTCTCCTACTCTATTCCATTACTATATACAGACCACTCCATCTTACTTTTCTGGCTTACCTGCAGACTACCAGTCCAAAAGTGTGATAATTGGCTCCTATCATGTAACATCCATTTGTTTAATTGTTCAATTAAAGTATACAGGTGTAATGATTTCAAAATCATTAGCCTATTATTCCCATGAAAAGAAAAAAAATGTTGTCAATTAGAGTGCAGTGCTTTGAGGAATGCCCTTTGTCTTAAAGAGTCCACTCATTTCCAAAGTTACTTAAGTCAGCACATTACCCTGCTCCTTTCACACTGATGCACAGATTTGCTATTTATTTAGGTTATTTGTCATATTCTGTATTTAATTCTGGAATCCCTTGACCCACAAAATATTTTTTAAATGTTTATTTTTTCATTACAGTTGACATAATATATTAGTTTTTAGTGTATAACATAGTGATTACATATCTATATAACTTATGAAGTGATCACCCTGATAAATCTAGTACCCATCTGACATCGTACTTAGTTATTATAATATTATTGACTCTATTTCCTATGCTACACTTTATATCCTCTTGACTATTTTGTAACTACCAATTTGTACTTTTTAATCCATTCACTCACCCACCAACTTCTTCCCATTGGCAACCATCAAAATGTTCTCTGTATCTATGCATGGGCTTTTTGTTTTATTTGTTTATTTTACTTTTTAGATTCCAGATATAAGTGAAATCATATTGCATTTGTCTTTCTCTGTATGATTTACTTCACTCAGCACAATACCCTCCAGGTCCATTCATGTTTTGCAGATGATAAATTTCATTTTTTGTTATGGCTGAGTAATATTCCTCCATATATGTATACTACCTCTTCTTTATCCATTCATTCTTTGATGGACATCCAGGTTGATTTCATATCTTGCCCATTGTAAATAATGCTATAATAAACACTTTTATACACATATGTCCCTTCCAAGTAGTGTTTTGGGTTTATTTGGAAATGTATCCAGAGGTGGGATTATTAGGTCATTCTTTTTCTTTTGTTATAGCTTTTGTTTTAAAGTCTATTTTGTCTGGTATAAGTATTGCTACCCCAGCTTTTCTTTGTTTGCATTTTCATACAATATTTTTTCTATCTCTTTAAGTCTGCATATGTCTTTTGATCTGAAATGAGTCTCTTATTAGGCTCCTATGTCTATATCCTTCACAAAATTAGTAAAGTTTTCCATCATCATTTCTTCAAATAGGTTTTCAATTCCTTGCTCCCTATTTTCCCCTTCTGATTCACCTATGATGCGAATGTTGGAATGCTTGATACTGTTCCTCCATACCTTTTTGTGGCTTACTAGCTCATTTCTTTTTATTACTGAGTACTACTTTATTGTAAGGATGTACTACAGTTTATACCCATTTATCTACTAAAGGACATCTTGGTTGTTTCCAGATGAAGGACATCTTGGTTGTTTGAATAAATATAATTAAAGCTCCTATAAACATTCATATACAGGTTTTTGTGTGGACATAACTCTTTAATTCAATTGTGTAAACATCTAGGAGCTTGATAGGCCAGTATTTGATATTGTCAATGTTTTAAATTTTGGCCATTCTAATAGAAATGTAGTAGTACCTCACTGTTGCTTTAATTTTCTATTTCTTAATGTAAAATGATGTTGATAATCTTTTTATGATTATTTACTGTATATATATATAATATTTTTATGATTATTTACTGTATATATATATACAGTAAATAATCATAAAAATATTATGATTCTCTTTATGATTATATATATAAGATTATTTATATATTTTTTTTTCTTTAGTTAGGTGTTTATTCAGATATTTTGTCATTTTTAATTGGTCTAGTTATTTTTTTACAGTTGAGTTTTAAGCACTGAAGTTATTTTTAAGAGTTGTTGAGTTTTGCATATTTTGGATATAACCTCTTTATCAGACATATGTTTTGCAAATGCTTTCTCTTAATTTTTTTCATTTTCTTATTGGTATCTTTCACAGAGTAAATATTTATAATTTTCATGACATCAAAGTTATTATTTTTTTCTCTCATGGATCATCCTATTAGTGTTTTATTTAAAATTTTATTAACAAATCTAAGGTAATATCAGATTTTTTTCTATTTTTTTCAAGATCTTTTTTAGGTTTGCATTATCATTTAAATTTTTATATTCTATTTTGAGTTAAAGTTTATGTAAGATATCAGGTCTGTATTTAGGTTCATATTTTGCATATGAAGTTTCAATTTTTTAAACATGATTTGTTGACAAGACTAACTTTTATTCACTGATTTGTTTTTGCTCTTCTGTCAAATACCAGTTGACTATATTTATGTGAGTCAATATCCAAGCTCTCTATTCTATTTTGTTGATCTATATTTCTAGTCTAACCAATACTCTACTGTTCTGACTACTGTAGATTTATATTGTCTTAAAATTGTGTATTGCAAGTCATTCCACTTTTTTGTCTTCTTTAGTATTGATTTGCTTTTTCATGTAAATTTTAGAATCAGTTTGTCAACATTTATAAATAGCTTGTTGAGATTTTGATTGATATTGCATTGAATCTATAATCAAGTTTGGAATAATTACTACTTTTGCAATATTGAGCCTTCAAATTCATGAGCATAGACCATTTATTTAGATAAGGGATAAAGAGCTATTTTCCCACTTTATAATACTAACTATTGAGTTATTTTGAAGCTATGTTAAAATAGTATTGCTGATTACATTTATTAGCAAAATACTTTACTTTCAAAGGCCATTTTGTTTTTTGTACTATAAAAGAGATATTTCTAGATATATATTCATTGTAAAATGTTTGTAGGACCTTTTTTTAAATTTGGGAATAGGAGGATTTTTAGTCTTTGATATTCTCCTAGATTGCATTAATGTTAATGTGAAAAATAATCAATGAAGTAGGCAAAATCAGAAACTACATAAAATGCATTAATTCATATTCAGTTTATTTATTGGGGTTGGGACTGGAGACTTAGGAATGTTTAAACCATTAGTATTTAAAATCCAAAACATAATAGTCAAAGATCTGCAGAAAGGCAGACAACATGTGAAAAAATTACTTAGTCAATACATATATCATAGTCAGTGTTTTCATAAAGTCATCTCAATTCAATGGATATATCATGTTGAATTCTAAGCAATTGATAATTCAATGTTAAATGTTTGATTGATTTGGGGCTTTATTCTATTGCTTTTGATAGTCTGTAAAAATGCTAAATCTAAACTCATCCTAATCAATATAAATGCAATCTCTTTCTTTTTATTGCAACTGACATATTAGAACAGACTTTTTTTTGCCTTAAAACATTACCATTAAAATGACATATTTGCATTTCTTATAGGTAGTAATTATTCCTAACAGTAATTTCTCCACTACTATACACCAGATGTTAATGTTCTTTAAACAGTAATTTAGAGTCTCCATAAAACATTATCCATAGAAAAGGTAGTTATATTAAGAAAACTTGGTTAGAATGATTATCAGTAGCAAAGACAATATTTTAAGTTTCAATCAAATTAACTTCAAGATAGAGTGTAATATTATGACGTAGTGCTATTAGGATTGTTGTTGCTACTGTGCCTTGCAAAATTATTTTTCCCACTTCTGTTAATTCAAATTTAAAACTGAATAATACAGAGATCTGTTCTTTACCAAAAATGCTAGAAGAAGTGTATGAGATTTGACAACTAGGAGAAAGCAACAAAGAATTAAAATTGTTAAATCAATTAGATCCAGATAATTAAAATGTCTTCCACATAAAAATACTAAGAAATTAAGTTCATTCCTTAAATTTTAAAGTAGAAACCCAAGTCTTCTAAAGAGAAAAAAAAGTTTTATTGTTAAACTATGGTATATTTTAGAATACAGCAGTCTTAGAGAGTTAATATGAGAGAGAGAGAGAGAATGACAGTTTGTTCCAGTTTTCATACACAAAATAACATATGCTCCATATATGTTAAAATAAAATTATTTATTTGAGAGTCCCAAAATAGTCCTCAAAGAACTACCTTTAGTCACTAGAAAAAGATACTTTAATTTCTCTTGTATTGACTCTGCTTCTATTTGATCACCAAAGAAATATGTTTGATGAGTTTGTTATATGATTATAAACTGATATGCTTAATTTTTTAGACTTGTAAGAACATAATAAGTTATATTTTACTTTGAGTCATGAGAACATAACAAATTATAAATTAATAATTTGTATAATTTGGGATGGATAAAGGCAGAATTTAAAAATTCCATGCAAAATGACTTAATTTTCTCAGGAGTGCAAAGTTGTTGATTAAGAGTGGAGAGGAAATTAATATCTGAGAAGAAAAAAAGGACATTTAAAGATTTGCTTCAGGGATAATAATTTAAAAATAAGAATTAACACCAGTAAGGATAAATAAAAAAAAATTAGCTTAGAGCTTAATTACAAATTAGCATTTTTGGTTTGAATTTCAAAATACCTAATAAATATTATTAGATATTACCTTTGCAACAGACAAATTTACCCAAGGCTACTGAGAAATCAGATTCAGAAGGCAAGTTAAGTGGTCTCCTTAAATGGTTGTTCATTCCATTATCAGGAAAATAACAAAAATAAACAAAAATGATATAGGGAAGAGAAAGTGAAAAAATGAAAAAATGTCTTGTTTTCCATTTCTTCTTCTTGATTTCATGACATAAGCAAATGACAAGTTTTAAGGGTGTTTGAGCCTCAGAAACAGATGAGAAGTAGAAGGTGATCTATTCAGAATATTAATGTGAAAAATAATCAATGAAGTTTCTCAATATTTGTATATTTGAGTGGCTTACTCAAAGTTTTAGTCTCAGTTGTATATGATCTGAAGCATGAAGGGATATCCTAGAACTGGGTATCTATTCTCAACCAGGGATCACTTGATCAGAGTAAGAATCCTATTATATCACTTATCTGTATGCTCTTCCCTCCCATTTTTATACTAGACTTTCTACTTACAAAGAAAAAAATGCTTAACTTAGTATTACTGTTATCTCCCACAACTGAAAGAGTTATATTTTAGTTCTAATTTATACAATAAATGCAGTTTTCATACACAAAATAACATTTTACAAAATAATACCTTTTTAGCACACTTGAATAAAAGGTAGAGTTATTATCAAGTGTTGTTAGAAGAAAACACTGCTTGCAACAAACTGATTTGACTTCCAAATCTCTCTACATTAAAGTTTAATAAAGTAAAAATATTTGTGTTATTTTTATATTTTTTTTATATTAGGATGAAGAATGGAAAACTAAATTTGTTTTTACTTTAACTGGTAAAGGAACTAGAAGAATATGGTTAGAGTCTTAAATGCTTAAGAATGAAGTTGGAATGGGAAACAATTAAATTCAAATAAGGTAGGGAAAAAATATAAGTGAGGAGGAAGCTGATCTGAACATAGAGAAGTGTCTTAGGCAGCACAACTAATGTTGAAAAGAAAAATGAGCTTTCGTGATTTGAATATTAGGAGAGGTGAGTGCACAGAAGGTTGTGACTAGGAAATTCAACATCATTTATTCATTCAACAAATATTTATTAAGTGCCTCCTTCATAATGTTGGGGATACAATAGCAAAGAAAGACAGCCTTTGCATTTATTGTGGCTAATTCAATCAGAATAAATAGTTAATACTCAATAAAAAATTTATATAAATTGTGTTAGGTAATAATATATTCTGTGAAAAATAAATACAGTGTTAAGTAGAGAGTGGTAAAATAGATTCTATATTAGAAATGGTGGTTAGAGAAGACTTCTCTGAAAGGATAAATAAATGATGCAATGTTGAAAGTTAAGCAAAGATTTGGAAAAAAGAATTCCAGAAAACTGAAACTTTGGATACAAGACCCGAATGTAGAGGGATGCTTGGTGTGCCTGAGGAACACAACAGAAACCAAATAGCTATAGTGATGTGAGCAATGGGAAAGGAGATAGGGTGTAAAATGAGAGTGGTAACCAGGGCCAAATTAATGTAGATATAGTAATAATACTGACACTGTTTTTTTGAGATATGTAGAAAAATCAAAGGGATTTTTTAAAATAAATGATCTTAGATCTGACATATATTTAATAGTATCATTCTGTTTCATGTTTAGAAAACTATATTGATGAGTGCAAAGATGAAATCAAGGAGACCTCACAGATGCTACATAAAGGTAGGTTTAAAAGACATACTAAAGTGATAGTGGTAGAATTACAGAGAGATGGTTAAACTGTGGATATGTTCTTAAAGTAAAAGCAACAGAATTTGCTATTAGATGAGAAATGTGAGATAAAGAGAAATGTTTAGAATATTTCAAAGGTTCTTAGCCTTGGCAATAGGAATAATGAAGTTACCATCTATGAGTTGGAGAAAACAGAAAAGGGAAAATATAAATTGAGGAGAAGATCAGGCTTTAAATGTTAACTTATTGGATTTGACTTATTGACTCCTAGACTCTCACATGACAATGTCAGATAGAATAAATATACATGGCATTTGAATCCAGATGACATTTAAAGTCATAGTCCTGGATGAGATCATCATGATAGATAAAATATTTGTGGAATGAGTTCACAGGTCTTCCAAATTCAGATATTGGGAAGATAAGAAAGATTCAGCAACAAATTTTAATAAATTAAGGGAGAATGAGTGGTGGCCAGATGAAGGAAAGAGTGTTTCCAAAAAGAGAGACTGGTCCCCTAGGTCAAATGTTGTAATAAAATGGGTAAAGCGGAGCCAGAAATAATAATATTAGTTTTAGCAATGTGAAGGTCATGAGTGTCTCAACAGATTAACAACGTTTCTATCAAGGTTAGGAAAATAAAATATAACTGTGATAAGTTCAAGAGAAAATGGGAGGAAAGGAAGCAAAGTGAAAACACATTTTCTACAAAGAGGAAGAGAGATACCAGGTATTCTGCAGATGAGAATTTTAGCTTCAAAAAAATTGAGTTTTTTGGGGAAAGACATTGAAAATTTTTTGTATGATGATGATGATGATCCAACTGAGAAAGAACTGTCAATAATGTAGAATTCAAATGTTAAAGTGTAGAACTGAAATGCAAAACTCACATTTTCAGTAGATGGGATTCAACATATAAGTAAAGAGGTTTGCCTAAGACAGCAGTATGGATAATTTCACCACCATACAGAAAAGAATGCCAAGTATGTTATGGATCCAGCTAAAATGGTAGATGTGGCTTTGGGAGTGCATAAAAGTTATTTGTGGCTTGCTATTGCATTTTCCATGAAATGAGAAGCATAAACATCAGTAGAGTCAAAATTTAGAGAGTATATTTGATAATTTTTTAAAAAGTGAAAAACACTGCTTCTAATATAAGAAAAAATGTTAGAGAAAATTAATAGGATTTCTGGTCAGCAATAAAACTCACTTGAAACTAACTTAAAAACTTAAAATAATGCGTGCCACAGTTGTCTATTTTTATTTTTCAATCACATTTAGATGAAGTGTTTCTGGTGTTGTGTAAATAAAAATAAAATGTCTATTTAGGTTAAATCTATTTAGAACTAAAAAAAATTAAAGGTGTTCAGGATGTATGAGAATTTCTGAAGCACTGTGCCAAAGGTCATTGAGATAGTAAAGCCATTCATATGGATGTTATTTTTATCTATTGGCAAGGGAGCTAACAGAGAAAGCCTGTAGAAAAAAAAAAACTAAGAGATTATAGTAAAATATCTTACAGAATAAAGGGAAATGACCTGAAATTAGATGATATTGAAAAAAGAGAATAGAGTGGTTTAACCAACCAACCGACCAACGTGTATTTCAAAAGAAGGAACATTAAAATATGGCATTAGAAAAACTTTTCTGGAAGTAGCAATGGTGTGAATGTTAATATTTTCATTTTCTCTACCATATCAGGTGCAGAGGAGCAAGAAAATGTTTAGATTTATTTTGTCATGTAGAAAAGGATCTACAACTAGGCGGGAATTGTGAGAATGGTGGACTGTTCATAACTGAAATCACTTTTGAAAACCAGTTTTAAATATGTTACACAGAATGGCAGAAATTAGACTGAGTGTATTTTTACCTACTGTGCAAAATATTCTCATAGAGTAAATAAGAATTGGATGGGAAAGAAAATGGGAACAATCACTTTGATGAATAATTTTGTATTAGTGAAAAGAGATAAAAATGTACATTCACTAAGACCCATCAATCCAACTTCACAGTCTGTGTTCCTCAGAAACCCTCACATATATGAAAAAGGAAAAGGCACGTAGATGCTCTGAATCCTTAGGTTGACTGAAAAATAAAAATCTAAATGGCAGTTAAAATAACCTGATGGCAGATAAAGAGAATAAACTATATTTGCACACATCAATATGTACAAATCTCTAAAACCTCAGGTATGTATAAAGACATCAGCTCCAGAAAGATATAGATGTGTGTATAAATATATATACATATATATATACACACACACATACACACACAATGATACTAACATTAGGTAAATTATAATCAGATTGAAAACAATATTCAATTTCAAGATTGTTTATGTAGACATACACATATGCAGAAAACATAACTGCTAGATGGAAAGCAAACATAGAAACTTTAAAATGATTACTTTTGAGTAGAGAAGAATGAATATGAAACCAGAATGTGGTTCACAGCTTCAATTACATCTCTTAAAATACATATTCTTACAGTGAAAGAGTGAGTAAAAAAGAAAGTAAAGAAGAATAGAAAGATGGGCTGGATAAAGAGACTAATTTTGCCACATAACGCTGGATAGTAGACCTCATCTAGTTTATTTTGAGCTAATGAAGAGTTGTCCAGTTTGGACATGTTATTTTTAAATATTTTAATTTTGTCTGAATTTAATCTGAAAAAGTTATGATGTGCTCATTCTAAATAAAGGCAGCTACAATAATGGGAAAAAAAAGTAGTACACGATTAGGAAAATTAATGTGTTAAAGTTTGTTAAGTGATGAAAACTTATTCTGTGCATTCAATGGAAAACTAATATTATACTTGGATTCATTTTTTAACCTTCCTCATAGGCCTATAACCTTATATACTTTTCTGCATAAGACAAGCACAGGATCCAGAGACTGCAGCCTCTTAATTAACTGCCATGGGAATGTTTAAGTGTGAAATTAGTCACCAGAGGGAGCACATATTATTCCTCAAAAGGAATCACAAAAGGCTAAGGACAAAATGAAAATATATGTAGTGACTGGGGAAGAGAAGTTCAAGGAGAGTGCAGGGTATTCTTTTACTGTTTCTTAAATTGCACTTTTCTCTCAGTTTCAAGCATCACAATGAACTACCTTGGAGAAATGCAAAGGCTTTTTTAATAACAAAGATATAGGAAGAAAAAAATAATATTTTCCTCAGTGAGTATTTATGAATTGACCTTCACATTTACTAACATGAAAGTTACTTTTCCATACGCTTGTTCAATTTACCCATGGATAAGACATTCTATTAGGTTTCTGGGTAGGTTAATTGTGATAATTTCTAAACAATGCAAGTGTCAATAAATTGTCTGATTCTTTTGAAAATGAAATCAATCTTGGCTATGTATTTAACAAATGAAGTTGTCTACACATTTTGATCTTTTAATCAAGCGTGAATGAAAGCAGAGTTTGAAAACAAGAATCTCCTCATTCCAAAATACTTCCTATTGTGAAATCCTATAGTTTAGAATTCTATAAAATGGGTAAATGATTGTCAATCAATCAATTTAAATTGACTGAACAATGGAGCTCTTCTTTTACACAATCTTAGGATAAAATACCAAACATGTTTTTTGGTAATAAACAAGTGAATCATTTGTATGCTTGATTGAACTGAGATAGAACAAAATGCCATATGCATGTACTCTATTATCTCTACTGGGTTTGGTTACACAGATATTAAACTCAAAGATCTGGAGTAAGATCATAGATTATTCATATTTTTTATGTTAAATGCTCACATTTCTATCACTGAAACTATATCCATAGCTCTACTGGAATTGTATCTCTTTTCAGTATGTAATGATGATGAGTTGATGGACCTGCCGTTACATGCTGAATTTTATTAAAAAACTGTCTTAAAATATCCAGTCAAAAAGAGTGAAACCTGCCACTTCTATGCCAACAACACACAACTCTTCAATCCTAAATATTAATTTTACTCTTGTTACCCACCCATTCGTTTGAAATGTAGGTACTCATCTTATTTTATATTAGTATCTTTACCATCTGTAGTTGAAATGAAACAGTAGCTAAAGCAGACTTTATGTATTTTGGCCCCATTCTTGGATTTGTATGTGAATTATAATGCAGTGGCTATTGGTATGAGTTCTGGAGTGAAGGAGCTAGCTTCTGATTTCGGCTGCAATATTTTCTACCTGTGTGACCTTGGGAATTTACTAAATCTCTTTGCTTCCTCATTTTAAAACTGGATTACTAAAACTGAGAACTATTAATAGTTCTTACCTCAGACAGTTACTGGGAGCATTAAATAAGCCACTCATTAAGAATATTGTTATGAACATGGTAAATTCTCAGTATTATTTGTTGTTGCTGTTGAATTTTTATTATCGTTGTTGATGGTGGTGTTATAGTCAACAAAAAAAAAAACAATTATGACCATCACATAATCTCCACATTTCACTCTCTTCAAATTAAACTGAACTTTCTTTGATTTTTTACTTTTGCAATTTTTTGGCTTCAACTTGACACTTTCATGTATAACTAAAGTGTTCTTCTCTCATTCCTACTGGAATTCTTCCTCTAATGATTGTAAATATTTTCATAAATTTGACCTCCTCTCCAATTAGTTTACTAGCTATTTATTTGGAATGAATATACATGCATTCATTGTCAAAATATAAAATGGGAGAGTATACCTGAGTAAGCTTCTTATTTTCACACATTTAAAGCCATTTCCTATGTAACTGCTCCTGCAGGAGTTATACAGTACTACTGCGGTAAAAAGCAGAGACCAAAATCTTGTCTGGTGAACGTGGCTCTGATCTACAGACTGTGGTTGGGGCGGTGGTGAGGACAGTGGCAGAGGCACTGGGGAATTGTAATGTGATAGGAAATCTAGAGATCAAAAAAGATCTGGACATTTCAAGCTATGATATTTTTATCATGTGTCTACCAGAAAATGTAGTTGATTGACAAAATTATTTCATAATAAGAACAAACACAAAGATTACTATAGGTTTCTGAATTAAATTTGCACTAAATGTATAATATAACCATAAATAATAATTTTCTTGATTGTCTTATATGATCACAAATGTCACTTCTAATTATAGAAGTCTATATCCTTTTAGTCTTATAAAGATTAAAATAAGTACTAGTGGTTCATTGAGAGGACTATTAATAATTTTTATGGTATAGCATTTTTATTTCTATATATGATTATTTTAAAGACTGATGTTAATAACAATTTATACAGGCAATTTTCACTTGTATAGTAGTGCCAGATCAAAACTATGCCCATGCAAATGAAACTGTGCAAAGCAATCATAATCAATATGAAAAACTATGATTATTCTGTGACCTTTAAAAATGTTTGCCAAAACATTAAAAACTCTATCAGTTATAAATAAAATTTTTTTAAAAAATCAAAAACTAATATTTATTTAGTACTTCATTATTTAAACATGAGAAATAATAAAAAATAATGTGTTTTATTTTTTTCACAAAAATGTATCAAGGAAAGTTTGAACAATGATTGTCTTCTCGCTGTGTAACATCTGATGGAGTGAGCACCTTTTCTATGCCCTGGTGAATTAACATGCTCCTTTCTAAGTTTGTATCGGCTTCTAACATTTTATTATTTGTGCTTTCAATGTCATGAAATATATCCAAAGTTCCTTTAATGTGAAGGTTTTCTTGCTGATGTCACTTCTTCTGGGACATCTTCATCATTTTTATCACAACCACTTCATTTATGTTGATAAGGTCACCTTCACTAAATTCCTCTGGCCACATATCTAAAGCCTCTTCAGTGGCAGCAGTGTCATCATTTCCTTGTTAGTTATTTATTCTATAACTGCATTTATGTTCAATTTGAATTTTACTTACAATATTATCACTCTTTGCTACACTTTCATTTTTGTTGGCTTATTCCTTCTTTTGATTATCTATTTTGGTAAAATGACACATACTTTTATTATTAGGAGAAAAGAATACAACATAACTATATGATTTGCTGTCTGTGCATGAACAGGGTAACAAATATACAGTGCCCAATAACTAACAGCTTCTGAAAGAAGTTATGTGATTGGTCTTTGAATATGATGGTTATCTGTTCTTTATGTCGTGATCTGTAAACTGAAGAGCTAGCAGAAAACTTTGTACTTCATGCTGAAATTTGAACTGTGATGTGAAGAAATTGGTTTTAACTAAACCATGATTACTAAGATTTATGCATGTTTCAAAGAAGAACAGACCATATTTACATTGGGATTTATCTTAATGTTTTAACCATTTTTTGCCACACTCTTTGGCCCATGCAGAGTTTCCACATGCACATCTAAACTTCATAAGATATCCACAGTTTATTTCTTCTATAGATGGGTAATCATTATCTATCCTCTAGAATTTCACAATATCTCCAGTGAGTTATTAGAGATATATTATAAATAACCATAAATATAAAGCATTCTACTAGATGACAATTACTACAAGGGCAGAATGAATATTTCAATATGGAAAAAATAAAAATAAGTGGCTAGAATGTGGTCAACATACAGACACTTTTTTGTTGTTTTATAATAAGAAAACTAGTTTGTGAGTAAATTCTACTTTTTGAAGCCAAATTGGAACTTATTTGTTTTTACCAATTCAGGATAATTTTACCAGAGCTTTAGAGAGGACACAATTTGTCATTTGCATTAAGATCCAGACAAGTTATTCAAAACAATCTTTGATGCCATATATCATGTTTCAGCCTGTTAGAACTGTCTCATTTTAACCAAATTGGTGTATACTGTATACTGTATGACTTTTACAACTTTTAAAATATCCTAGAAATTTCCCACATTAGTGTATATAGATCTTCCTCTTTCTTTTTAATTACCGATTATTACATTGTATGGATAAATTATACTTATAATCATCCTCTTTAGTATTTAGACTCTTCTTATTTTTTCACTACCAAAATGTTGTGGCAAATAACATTTTTTATGCAATTTTTCTTGCCTTTATGTAAAAATCAGAAGGATTCTTTATAGACTAATCTAATAACCCACTTAATAGATACAAATTAACAAAAGAGAATGTTCAAAATTTATTACAGATGTACATGTGGGGGGTGCCATAAGAATTTGGGGCCCAAAGACATGTTGTGCAGTTGAGTTTTATGTGCCAATTTAGACTAAAGAGAAAGGGTGGGGGCTTGTGGTTTGGAACTTTAAAGAGCAGGAATGCAGCTCACATGGAGATAGAAAAGTAAATGTTTCGTAAATAAATTTTTGCTGGGCCATCTTTAATAATACAACACATAGATGACTTTGAACAAATGAGTCTTGTTAGGCTCCTCTTTGTCTACCACAGAATAGTTCATATTAAACTATCTTTATCTGTGATGATAGTTCCCTTCCTAGAGCAGGTCTTCTGTGTAAATTTCTTTTAGACAGAGGGAGGTCAAAGGTTTTTTTCCTCAGTCTTTTGTTTCTTAAACCAGCTTAAATTCAATATTCCAAATTATATTTTTTACAGTGACAAACTGTTCATCCCTCTAATCCCGCCTCTGATACCTCCCTAGAAGTTTCACATTTCAGTAATTGGATTGATAGATTGTTTTATATTTCATTAAATCAGTCTCAGACTTGAGAATAAGTCAGTTCTTTAAATAGTTGTATTTTTTTTAAAGAGGTGGTTATACAGATGGACACCCAAAGCAAGGTCTATGTTGTATAAGCAAGCAATCAGGTATTTAATAAGAGGAACTTCTATGGAAATAAAAGAAAAAGGGTTAATTGTTGAAGGAGACTATAATCCCAGTTTCTAAATTCTGAAGGCAGGTCGTTAAGAAGATTTCTAGATGTCTGGGTTAAAGCTTCTTTTGCTAGATTAAAAGCAGGAAGTGACAATCTGATAGATTTTCCTGATTTGCAGTTTAAATGTATCTGGTTACGTCATCAAGTTTTCAGGCAAACTTTTTTTGTGTGAGTGTGGTTCACACAGCATCAGCCAAGAGAGATTGCCTAAACATAAACTGTTGTGGTGATTTCTCTGAAGTTTATCTCAAGTCGTGTAGTTGCACTTTGCAAAGCCCAGGGAATAGAACAGTTTTAGTTCTCAGTGATTCCAAGTCAAGGACAGGATAAAATTTGAAACATTAGTTTGGAGAATTAAAGTCAAATATTTAAAGAAACTAGAAGAATTGAGAACCCAGACCAGATGACAAGTGGAAAATAAAACCTCAAAGCCAATTAATTGACTAGAATCTAATATCCCCAAGTGTGTAGCATAGTTTCTATTGAAAACAAATTTTTCTCTTTAAAATCACTCTCATTTCTACCAAAGATAGCCATATCAAGGCAAATTTATTTGCAAAATAAATCTAGACTTAATAAACTTGGCCTATTATTTGTAGAAAGATAACAAGAATGGCAGTTAATAATATAGGCACTTTCAAATCCATTTTGCTAGAATTTTTACAAAGAATCTCCAGATTGAACATGATAGCCTCTCAAGACTAAGAGGTCGAGCCACATACTTGTCAATAGACTTTGCCTGTAGCTTTAGATGTGGGTTAATTTCTCTCTTCTCAAGGTCCTCCCTAAATCCTGAGGATCTCTGCATCTGCCAGGAAGTAACCTTTATTACATACCCGTAAAGACTTCTGTGAATCTTATAAGCAAAGTACCAGGCAGTTTTCTCAAGGAAATTTTTATTGGCTTTCATAAGTAAACCTAGTTCCTTAAGACTGTCTGGTCATATCTGAGTCTATATATGTCTCTCTCAAACATGACATTCCAGTCAAAGCCTTGGTAATATTACTAGTTTCTAATTTTGTTCTGTTATATTAAAAAAATAGATTCTCACAGAATGTATGCAAATAACCATATGCCATGAAAATAAGAATATTCAGTCATAAAGAGTATCCAAATTCTGGAGGGATCAGGTGGTGAGAAAGAGATAAATGTTTTGATTCTGCTAATAAAGGTGTAATTTATCAAATTTCTCTAAGTCATAGTTTAAGAGAAATAAATTTTTTTTATATCTGAAAAAAACTTTGAATCAGCAATATTTCAAATAAAAGTCATAAAATTATAATCATCCTCAGTTCATTTAGTCCCTGTAATTAATTCTTGTATATTTCGATCACTTAACATTTTTATAAATTCAGTTTTTTTCTATAGCTTGAGGACTCTTCACCCAATTTAAAGGTGTGCTTAGACACCTGTATTTTAGAATAAGTTAGAGCCCTTTCATGGATCTGTCTTAAGAGGAAACATATTTGTAAAAGCATCAGAGTAAAACAATAACTATCTATAAGTAACAACAGAGATAAATGCTCATGGTTAAAGATCTGATTATAATGCAATTGACAAAGGAATTTGTTTTTCTCTATAAAAACAAAATTTTTAAGAAAGTAAATAGAATTATAAGTGACATTATACCAGATCATATTAGAATTTTAGAAATTTCATAAAATTTTGGAATACTTATATTAATAATATTTATTCATACAATATAATTTAGAATTTTATCATTACTTTTTAGAATGTTTCCCATGCAATTAAACATATAAAATAAGCCTAATTTTTTAAAATCTCTCTTTTATGAGGAGAGAGAACAAATCTTTTGAGGTATTCCAGGGGTCTTTTAGAATACCCCAGAGTTATTCCTACACCAATAAGACTTCATATAAAGTCTGATTTGGGGAAGTTTGTCAAACATAAAAGGGTTTCGACATTTGATCCAAAAGATCACAGAACTCTATGAAACAATATTTAATTATTAATTTAACAAAAGTGACAATAAAATAATTCAAAGATATATAGAAGAGATCACATAATGATTAGCAAAACTAAACTTTTACTATGAAGAAGATTCAGTTATCTTAAGTAATCGAGAACCTGATAAAGACAACATGAAACAGAGGAAATTATTTTAGTAAAACAATTTTTGTTTTCTAGGCAAAGAAAACTGTTTCTCTGTATCTTACCAGTAATAGACAGACCATTAGTGTAGGAAACTTTGTTCTTTTAACAGAGAATAGGAGAACCAAACTCTAATGCTGCATTCACTTATTTTTGCTATTTAAATTCACTTCATTAAATTTATTTCAATCTTATTCAATTTAGCCACACATAAAATGTTCTTTCTCAAGATTTCTTTTCACAAAGATTTAACAACTTTTCTTGTCCAATTTAGTTTGTATCTTATTCTCTTCTTAATCATTCAGAAATAATGAACTTTATTTATTTATTTTTTTAGGACAAACCACTTTTTCTAATTCCTTTGAAAATGTATCTTTGTACCTATACCTTCTATTATGAAAATCATATATTATTTCCTTGCACTCAAAGTTGTTTCTCTTATTATTTATAGTCTTTTTTGTTATATACTAGAGTTTTTACCACTTAAAACTTTAATTTTTAGCAAAACTAAAATATAAGCAATTGTAAGTAGTCATATCAGTATTCTATAGAAGCTAATTCATGAATATAATTAATAATTAATTAATTCTGTAGAAAGACGAGATATTTTACTGGCAAAAATATTTTATAATTTTTAGAAACATATACTTTTTAAATAAAACTAAATATATGTATTAACAGATTCAAATTTATCTCTTAGTTTCTCTGTAGTAAGAAGCCAAAAATAGGTAAACTTATGTTAAGTAATAAATGTTTCATCTTTTTATCTTATTTGGAAATGATTTAGATATTTAATAAATTAATTTAATTCACTGTTTATCTAAACTTAGCAAAACTCGAAGTTTCAAGTTACAAAAAGATTTTTGAAAACTTCTTAAGTACATATACCATACATTTACTGCTGAAAAATTTCATCTAAAAACGTTTTATTCCATTTACATTTATGTAGTTTATTAGTCCTTAAAAACTATGTTTAGATTACCAACGAAAACTTTATGAGACATCAAAATTCGTTAGTATTCCAAGATATTTTTCTGCTGACAAATTTTGCAACATAGATAACATGAATTTATTTTTATATACCCAGGTAAAATAAATGTATTATATTTAATATTGATAACTCTATATTTAACCAAACCAAACTCAAATTAGCTTTATTATCAAATATTTTTCCAGATCACATTATCCTAAAAAAAAGTTGAAGTTAGTTTCTATTATATTTTTGAATATTTTTATGAGTACTTAATATCTTTAAGCCAATTAAATAGAACTCTTTTATAAATCAACAATATCATCTATAGGTAGAAAAATACAATATTATATATAGAAAATACACAAAAATAGAAACAGATCACAAACAGATCAAAACAGAAACAGAATCACTAATAATTGTGGAGAAGTCACAAAATATTTCATTTGTCCTTGACAAATTTTAAGAGGCTGGTATTGGCAGGGTGGCGGGGAGTAAAAATGGGAGACTTCAGTCACTTGTATTTTTTAAAAGCTCTCCTCTTTGGTTTTCCCTTTGGTTTTCTCAGTCTCAGGTAGTTGTCTCAGGTAGTTGCATAGGGCCCCTCCCAGAGCCACTAAAGTGAGAAACAGCCTTGAACAATAGCTTGGCTTGGTGAAGCAGTTCTATGGATTAAAACTTTCTACTAAAGCAGAAAATAAAGGCAATCAGGAAAGTACCCAACATAGGCATGCAGAAGGACAGCTGGTGTGATCTAGAATTCATCTTTGCTTCATTATATGATCGTTATAATAAATTAGCATTGTGATTAAGGCTGTACCCACCATGCATCTGATGCCATGACAATTCTAAAAAGCCCGAATGTGGCTAGAAAACAGGCATCTCCCTGATTCTGGAAAAAAAAACTACCTTCTTTCCACGAAGGGACCATCAAAAATCATGAATAGTCCATGCCTTAGGTAGATTAATGGGTAAAATCCCCAAACCCACAACGGGAGGAGGCAGCAGTTTTCTCTTGAGCCTCCCCAACTCTCCCCTCTGAGAGTGTGCTTTTGCTTGTACTTAGGGCTGAACTTTTTTGACTCTCTGCGAGTGAGTGGACTTTGTCTTCAAGGCTGACCACTCTCAGCAGCCTACTCTTCTCCCTTCTGAAAGTGTATTTTCATTTTTCAATAAAGCTAACTTGCATGCGATTGCTGGGCATCTGCCGTCAACTCTTTGTCAACAGGAAGCCAAGACTGAGGCCTAGGAGTTCTAGGACGCTCCAGAACTGGTAACAGTTGCAGGCTATGTTTACATTTCTGATTATTCTGCAGGAGGGCCTGGGAGTTGTTCAAAGAATTTTTTTAAAAAATCCTATCTACTTTGAAAATTCTACTTTCAATTTTGCCAAATTACTGATCATAAAGATATTAAATCCCTTTTAATTATCTTGTCATTTTTTTCATTGTAATCTCTGCTTTTTAGTCTCTTAAATTTCTCCAAACCAGGATAAATAAAGCAGACTTGGTTAGAGCCCTTTAATGTTGGGGGATCAGCATAACACATAAATAAATTCCATTTATTAATAACCATCTAAAGATTTCTTTCTTGTTAGAATAAGATTTCTTCTCTTTTCCTGTTTCCCTTTTGTTTCACCCCATCAATATATCACCTTTCAAAGTTTTAAAATTTTCCATCTTGGTGGGAAGAGTCTCTCATTCTAAAGCATTTCCTCCCAGTCTCTTGTTAATTAACCTAATGTTTCTATTAGCATTTACAAGACCCATTCAGAGAAACTGAACCACAAATTCAAAAGGCTTAAAACTAGTTGTTATAGTCTTTGTAATTATTATTTTTTTTAATTTGGTTTTTCTACAGGTACCAATAAAATAGATGTTTGCAATAGGAGTGCTCTAAAAATCCTACTATCCGTCTACTGATGGTAGGATTTTAACAGGGACTCAAGCCAATAAGCCTTTTATGGTGTAATTAAGGAAGCCGGAGTCTTCTACAAAAGCAAAATGAATGCCTCTCTCATTGACCTAAAAGTTCACTCCCAGAGTTAGCCTAAGAAAGATGAGGGGCCTTGCCTTTAAACAGCTATTCCAAAACACAGGGAATCATGTATTTTCCACTTTTTGAACAGAATAAGGTTTAAGATTTCCTAAGCTTGAATCCACAGCCTATTCAGCTACCCATCAGATGCATATGCCTCCTGCAAGTAGTGGAGGTAATAGACCATCAGATCTTTATCAGAATAACTGTTGCCCCCAAAATTATTTTCATAAATATTTTCTCCTGACAATCTAAATTTATTTATTCATTTATTTTTAACTTATTAAAAATTAAGTTTAGTGGGGTAACATCAGTTAATACAATTATATAATTTTCAGGTGTACATTATAATTCGACATCTGTATATTTTATTATGTGTTTACCACCCAAAGTCCAGTTTCCTTCAGCTGTCATATATTTGAACCCCTTTACCCACTTCACCCTCTCTCTACCACCCTATATTTGATCCCCTTTGAAGAGGAATTTCCCACTTAAATGGCCACATTTCTAATCAGTTCTTTGTTTTGCTTCTGTAAACATGCTTGCTTCCTAAGCCAAAGATCTGGGGTCAACTGAGAACCCACCCTCCCCTAAAGATGTATTGCTTTAGTGCTTGTTAGAAAATCCCATGCTCTGTAATTGCCCATAGCCCATAGCAATTTCAGGGGTCCATAAATCAGTCCATGCCAACTGTAACAATGCAGGTATAAAAGTGAAATTGCCCCTAAGCTCTGTGCCCAGATTTTCAGAGCACTAGTTCTTTTGGGACCACCGGTGTAATAAAACTGAGTTTCTCCTAACCTCTGAGTGCTGCTTGATTTCTCGCTGGTCTGTTTTTTTGCAACTTTCTTGCAACACCTTTACCCATCTACACACCCTACCTTTTTGTAACCACTCCCTACCTTTTGGTAATCACAAGTCTATAGTCCAGTTCCGTAATTCTCCGTTTGTCCTATTCATTTATTGCTTTTAGGTTTATATACCACCTTTAAATGATATAATGTGATTTCCAACTTTTTCTGTCTGGCTTATTTCGCTTAGCATGATTATTTCTAGGTCCATCCATGTTGTCGCAAATGGCAGTATTTCATCTCTTCTTATGGCTGAGTAATATTCCATTGTATATATGTACAACAGTTTATTTAGCCAGTCATCTATCGTAGGACACTTCGGTTGCTTCCATGTCCTGGCCACTGTGAATAATGCTGCTATGAACATCGGTGTGCAAATATATTTTTGGATATGGGTTTTCAAGTCTTTGGGGTAAATATGCAGTAGAGGGATTGCTGGATCATATGGTAGATCAATTCTTAGTTTTTTGAGGAAATTCCACACTGTTTTCCATAGTGGCTGTACCAATTTGCAGCCCCATCAGCAGTGTATGAGGATTTCCTTTTCTCCACATCCTCTCCAGCATGTTATTTCTTGTCCTGTTGATTATAGCTATTCTAACAGGTATGAGATGATATCTCATTATGGTTTTAAATTGCATTCCCCTAATAGCTAGTGATGTTGAGCATTTTTTCAAATATTTGTTGGCCATTTGTATGTCTTCTAGGAAAAAGTGTCTGTTCAGGTCCTCTGTCCATTTTTTTGATTGGATAGTTTGCTTTTTTGTTGTTATTGAATTGTATGAGTTCTTTGTATATTTTGAATATCAAGCCCTTATCAGAGATATTGCTTGCAAATATATTTTCCATTCGGATGGTTGCCTCTTTACCTTGTTGACAGTTTCTTTTGCTGAGCAGAAGCTTTTTAGTTTGGTGTAGTGCATTCATTTATTTTAGCTTTTACTTCCCTTACTTTTGAGGTCAAATTCATAAAATCATCTTTAGGTCCAACATCCTGTGTTTAACTCCTATGTTTTCTTCTAGGCATTTAATTGTTTCAGGTCTTCTATTCAGGTCCTTAATCTATTGAGTTAATTCTGGTGTGTGACGATAGATGACAGTCTAGTTTTCTTCTTTTGCAGGTGGCTTTCCAGTTTCCCCAGCACCATATATGAAAGAGGCTTTCCTTTCTGCACAGTATGTTTTTGGCTTTTTTGTCAAAAATCATTTACCCATATAAATATGAGTTTACTTCTGGACTCTCAATTCTGTTTCACTGGTCCATGTGTCTGTTTTGCCAGTACTATGATGTTTTCATTACGGTCACTTTGTAATGTAATTTCAAGTCAGGCAGAGTGATGCCTCCAGCCTCATTCTTTTTTTCTCAGGATGGCTTTGGTAAGTCAGGGTCTTTTGTGCTTCCATAGAAATCTGATGATTTTTTGTTTTATTTCTATTTTAAAAATGCTCATGGGATTTTGATGGGGATTGCATTAAATCTGTATAATACTTTAGGTAATATTGTCATTTTAGCTCTGTTGACTATTTCAATCCAAGAGCACAGAATATCTTTCTATTTCTTTGTATCGTCTTCAATTTTTTTTAATAGGGTCTTGCACTTTTCATTATATAGATCCTTCACATGTATTTTATTCTTTTTGATGCAATTGAAAGAGGAATTATTTTTTCTATTACTTTTTCTGGCACTTCATTATTAGAGTATAGGAACACTATGGATTTTTTAATGTTAATTTTGTATCCAGAAACTTTACTGTATTTGCTTATTGTTTCTAGTAGTGTTGACAATCTAAATTTAAAAGAGAGAAGAAAGACTCTCACTACTTCTAATTCCCATGAAACCCGGAAATCTGATCAAGTAAGCTGAAAGGATAAGGGGGAAAAAAGCACTTATCTCTGCCAACTCTGGTCAGGCTTCAACATATTTTAGCAGCAGTAGTCCAGGTGTTACCATTAGAGCTCGTCATCGGAGTTCATTGTTGCTCCAACAGCAGGAGAAAGGGAGAGGAATAATGATGCGGAAGTGTAGTTAACATTTTTCCTGAGTTCTTCCTTATTGACGCAGTGAAGAATAACAGATCAGTGGGATTTAGAAAAGGCTTATTAAAAGTATGTTTTAGAAAGACAAAGCATACCACAAGGAGGCACATGGTTTCAGTGAAAGGCTGTAACAGAGCACTTTAACAACAATAACCACAATAACCAACACCAAAAAGGGCCCAAAAAGGCCATAAAAGGGACATAAAAAGGGCCCAGAGGTGGGAATGTCTGCATTGTATTTGGGCTGTGATGAGTGGTTCCAAAGGTATTTCTAGGTTATTGGCAAATGAGGTCATTTTTGATTGACACTTGGCTGCTATATAATTGTTTGCCTAGTGTGCATGCACTTACCCAGAAGTCAGTCTGCAATAATTAGATTCATAAACTTCCAGGCATAAACATAGTATTATAATGACAGTATAATGAACATTAGATTGTGGACAAATTAGGGTAGTACCTTCTGCTCAGGTGTCTGTGGCCAGATTAAACAAGCATTAGATTATGGCCCTCCTGTCCTTTGTCTCTGGGGATGTCTCCATTGGTAGTTAGGAGAGATTCCTAACTACCAATAGAGTTTTTTTTGGGTGATCTCTAGGCTGGGTCTCTATTCTTTTGTTCTCCCTGTTGCTTATGTCCTACTATCTACCTAACACCTGGAATAGTTTCCTGGCCAGTGATCTCTCTTCGCTGTCTCACCAAAGCTGCAGGGGCATGAAAAATAATATAATATTCCTCTCACCTTCCTAAGTTCTTCTGGAGAAAAAATCATAATTATATTGGGGGTAATGGTTTATAGAAGTAGAAATAAGAGAAGTATATTCTATGAAAGAAAGCAATAGGTATCTATATTGGATAAAGTAAGAAGTAGCAACATATTTAAACTGTATAACATGCAGGTACAAACCAGAAGAAACAGGTATACATGGTGAGCTGCTTATTTTTATTTTAGATAATTTTTAATGCATATGGAATTGATTTGGTAAATTTTTTTTTTTATTTTTCATACTGTATTACATAAGTAAGCTATATTTTCTTTAGACATTTTTTTTCCTTTTTTCTTTTCTTTCTTTTTTAATTCAAATTATTAGGGTGACATTGGTTAATAAACTCAAATGAGTTTCGAGAGTACAATTCAATAATATATCATATGTATATTGAATTATGTTCTCTTCTTTTTCTTTCTTTTTTCTTTTTTTTCCATTTATACTTTTACTCAATCTGATTTTTTTTTTTTTTTTTGGTGAAGGTAAGAAATAATTTAAGAATCTAAGTTTTTTTCAGTTCCAAAGAGTAAGTTAATCACATAAATTCTATTTTATAAGCATCACGTTCGTTTCCCACCAATTTGACATTCTGCTTTAATTACATATTGAATTTTTATATGAATGTGGTCTCATTTGTAGACTATAAATTCTATTGCATTGATTTTCCTGAATAGTTCTGTGCTACAACCTCATTATTTGAATCACCATAGGAACATAATGCTTTTTGATGTACCTTGTTCTTTGTTGTGCAGCTGTAGTCATCAGAAGATCCTCACATATGATAAAATGAATGTCACAGGCCCTTGCCCTCATTTGAAGAGAGGACAGTTTAGGAAGATGACCTGGTTACGTGAGCATGTGATGAATGTGGCAGCAGAAATCAGAAGATAAATATTACCTAAATTCATCCTGTTTAATTCTGCATGGAGAAATGAAGTGGCCTTTAGAAGAGAGCTACTTTACCTACATTTACATCCTCACCTTTAAAATATGGAAGCACTATTTATGAACTTTCCTAAGAGTAACCTCCCCTCTATTCGTCACACCTCTTTCTCACCCACACAATGAGGACGTTGCTCCCATCTTTCCTTTTTTTTTTTTCTACTGGATCACAGCAATCAGCATGCAAACTGTGTATTTTCTAAATAAATATTTAATGAATTAAATAATAAACAGATAAAAAACTGACTGTCTCTTTTTCAATTTGCTATACAATCTCTCTTTATAGAAAAATGACTCCCTCTTATGTCTATCTTCACAGACTCCAGATGTTAAATTCTCATTTATATTAAAGTTGCCCCAATAATACTGATTTGATCACTCCATTAAAGTGTGCATCACCAAGATTACTAATGACAGCTATGTTTCCATATCTATTAATCAATTCTCAGCCTTGACGTGGTTTAACCTATCTGCAGGGCACACTCTCACTTTCCTGAAATGTTTTCAGGCAGCTTCAGAAGGGCACCACACTATCCTGATTTTCCTTTTACTTCATTTGTTACTCATGTTTTCTATTTCTCAATCTCTACATACTGGCACACCCAGAACTCAGCCTTTGAACCTCTTCTCTATTTAGACTCACTCCCTTGTGATTTCATCTGGTCCTATTGATTAAAGTACTACATATTCTATAACACTTCCCAAACTGTATCCCCTTCCTAGACTTCTTTCTTAATTCATGAATCAAATTATCAATTGCCAAAAGTATCCCTACTTTAATATAACTCTGCAATTTAACACCATGTTAACTTATATTCTTTGACTTAATATTATTTTTTTGATTCTCTTAAATTTGCTTCTCCTATATTTTTTCTTTCCCTAAAAATGCAACTCCAACTTTCCATTATTTAAACCACAAATCTTGCATGTTTTGTTTCTTTCTTTATCTTACAGCCTCCATCCATTTTTAGTAAATCTTGTTGGCTGTTAGCAAAATACCCATAATAATACCCCTTTTCATATCTCCAATGCTTTTGCTCTAGGTGAAAGCATCATAATCTCTCACTCAAACACCTGTGGTAGTCTACTAAATGGATTCTTTGTTTTCAGCTTCTTTCTGTTTTCAATATAGCATCCTGAGTGCATTGATTGTGGTTATTGTTTCACAATGTATATGCATATCAAAACTTCAAGTTTTATATCTTAAATATATGTAATTTTTATTTATCAATTATACTTCAATAAAGCTGGGGAAAAATATCTCTAAGTTCAAAGCCATTTCTTTCTTCAAATACTTTCAATGGCTTCTACTCTCAAAGTTAAATGCCTTATAGGTATGACATAGCCTCTTATTACTTCTCTCCCCACTGTTCTATCCTTCCCCTCAGTTACTGCACACTAGCCATATTGATCTCTTGCTATTAGTTAAACAAGTCAAATCCCCTCTTACATCAATGCCTTTACACGTATTGTTTTGTTTTGCCCGGAAATATATTTTTCCTGATTTCTTGTCTCCCTTTTATTGCCACTACATTGAATCAGATATCTGATTAAATGCTACTCATCAATCATGCCTTTCCTGATTATTGTAATACAAAAAGCTGTCATCACCAATTTGTGCTTCTAGAGGAAAAAAAAAAAAAGAAAAAACTTGGAAGCATACAAAGTAAAAAAGTATTAATCCACAGCAAACAGATACAGATTCATCCTTCAAAGAATGCCATTTGGAGTATAAATGTTTCCAATTTTCTTATGAGTAGAGCCTTTGCAAAACCATTTCTTTCTAAAAATTCCATATTTTTTTAAATTTCTCCTATCGAAGAGAATCATTAAAAATTCATTGTGTCTCCCATATAACTATTCTTCTGGTACTTGTGAAAAATTATTTCTGTCCCTAATTCTCTTTTTCTTCTCCAAAATAAATATCTTATTTTTGACTGCTTACTATTTATATAAGCTTAGAAATATTGTCATATTTGACATTTTCCCCCATCACTCTAAACAGAAATAGTATGTATATTCAGCTTCCCGTCTTCAAATTCATTTAACAATCTGACAAACTTTTGTCTGAATCTGCATACAAAAATAAGTTGAAACTATCTTATAAAATCCAAATTACTGTGAATTTAAATTTACTGTTTATCATGTTTTTTTTTGAACTTTCAGTATATTCTTGCAAGAGAAGATTAAAACAAGGTTGGAGTTTAATCATGCTGACTTCTCATCTTATTCTATTTATGCTACATTGTTGGTTTTCCAAACAACAGGCTTATCCCTTCCTCCTACTTCTTATTAATCAAAATAAACAAGAGTGAACAAACAAATAAAACTTCCGTGTATTATGTATTTAATAATTTATAATCCTCAGTTCATTCTGGCTCTGGTTTTAATCCAGTCTTCTGGCATTCTTAATCTCCTCTTTCTTCCATAGATAAAATCCATCTTATAATTTTGCCACAGTGTTTGATATGTGCTATAAACAAATTTTCCATTTTTCCTAGGACAATTTGCTACTACATATAGCAAATTTAATTCTTTAGTATTTTTAATATCCCTCTTAGCCAGTCTTCCATTTAAGAAGCTCATTTACTGTGGCAACAAGAATATCAGTACATTCAATATAGAGCTGGGTCCAATTCTCAGAGCTGATGTAAATAAACTTGGACATGCCCCACAATCTCTGTGAGTCTCAGATTTCTTCTTTGCAAAATGAGAAAAATAATTTATACCTTTCAGTTTTTTAGTGTTTCTGTTTGAATTAATATTTAAAAAGTCTTTTGTATAAACTAGATGTTCAATAAATAGATGATGATGGTAGTCATGAGACTATCTTTATGATCTTTTAATTCTCTTTAATAAAGCACACATAAACTATGCCTTAATTATATCTGTTTATTTTTATTTTTATGTTATTTTTTATTTTGCTACTGAGAACTTCAAGGTGGCTATCTTAATTTGGCTTGCTATAACAAAGTACATAGACTGGATGGCTTAAACAAAATTAACTTATTTTTCACAGTTTTGGAGGTTGGAATGTCCAAGATCAAGGTGCCAGCCAACTCACTTCCTGATGAGGGCATGCTTTCTGGTTTGCAGAAGTCTGTCTTCTCTTGTATTTTCACCTGGTAGAGAGCGAAGAGTAGTCACCCTTCTAATGTCACTTCCTATAAGAGCTCATTCAAAAGGGCTCTACCTCATAATTTAATTACCTCCCAAAAGCTCTGCAAATACTATCACATTGGAAATTTGAACTTTTATATACGAGTTTAGGGTGAGGGGACACAAATATTTATCCATAGCATTGACATAATAATAATCTCTCATCCTTCCTGGTATTTATTCTCGTTGACGTAAATTAGATCTAGATTAATAACTTCCATATTCTCTTTTTCTGAGAGGTGAATCCATCAGTAATATTAGTTGAGTGAGATGCTTTGATAAACAAAATTTTCAGTAGGTTTCCAGAAAGTTGAAGTTTTCTCATTACCACAAGTCTTACTTCTATGCAAATTTTACAATCTATTTTAGTGAAGTATGCCTTGGTTGCCCACTATCTTTTAAAATACTTCCACAGAAATACCGACTTTATTTAATTAAATCATCAACTCATATGCAAAACAGTTTTTATTTTGAAAAAATAAACCTTGGCACTTTTCATGTGTCTCTTATTCTGGTTTGACATGCAGGTGATAGAGGAAAACAATTTATATTATATTCAGAGATCTAGAAGTGAAAAAAACAATGTGCCCCAGTGTTTTGCAGTTCTCTACTTCAGAGTTAACTTGGAATTCCTGGTTCTTCCAATTCCATAATCTGTTTACTTCAGTATCAGCACAAATAGTTTTCATTCTTGACAGAGGTTATTTATCTTACAATTGGTATGTCAGGGATAGTACAGAAGTGAGGTAGGAAGTAGGCTGTGTGATCCTTTATGTGTGGTTCCAGGAATTCTCTTTCTCACATGCGAGCTCCTACTGATTATGCTTAAAATTTCTATTGGACTTTTATACCACAACCATTATTTACTTGATAAAAAATGGACATTCTTCCAGAAAAAGTATTTGAGTGTTGCCTATCAATATAAATCACTCAGGTAAAAAAAATCAGAAAAATTATTAACATAACTTAATTTTGCATTTTTTCTACCATTTACTGTCTGAATAAGGAGAGTAAATTTGCTTCCTCAAGTAACCTTTTTTTTTATTTGTAAAGTGATATATTAACACTATCTGTCTCATATTTCTTTTAGCAATCAACTGAAATGATTTTATAAAAATATTTTATAACCTATAGGTTGAATTATAAATGCTTTTTGAGGGTAAAATAAAACATAACATGAGATTTGGGAAAGATTATGGGCTTTGCATTTAAACAGATTTGCCTTAAGTCCCATTTTCTGTCACCTGTGGCTGTTTAGTTTTGTCCAAGCAACTTCCCTTCTCCAAACCTGTTAAGGGAATGACATTATCCATATGTTAGAAAATATTATAGTAATTACTTTTAAAAGTATATTTAAATGGCCTAATATACTGCATGTTAGATACGGTGCTGAGAAGTGCTAATTTTTTACTTGGCACTTTTTAATGAGCAGAAGGGCTCCAGAGAAAATTTTTTATGAAGAAAGTAAGAAAGTACAAGATGAATACCTGAAGACAAGATTCCCAGGGTAGGGTGAGCGACACTGAACAATAACACATACAGGTTTACTATATGCCTGACACTTTTATAAGCCCTTTACATATATTAACTTATTTCATTCTCACAATCCTAGTAGTCAGTATTATTTCTAGTTTAAACATGAGGAAAATGAGGTAGAGAGGTTAAATATCTTCCCAAGGTTATACAGCTAGAAAGTGGTAGAGCTGAAATTTGAACACAGGCAGAATGTCTCCTATGCCTGTCCTCTGAGCCACTACACTAACATGTCTCACTTAAAAGATGCAGATCTCATATTTTTACTTTTCTTAATAGATAATCTTCTCGAAAACTAGGACATCAACAGAAAAACAGCCATTTCACACTTCTAAAGTTGTACTACACTGATCTTTCTGTGCCAGAAAGAAATCACAATGCCTAAGATTTTTTCCTTTCTAGCTCAGCAATTTCTTTTTGAATCTTCTCTATTTTGGCAGGTAGGCAAGGTCACAAAATACACAACTGCTTAAATATTTTAAACTAGCGCCTGACCACGAAGTCAGTGACATTTGCAGCTTTTTAATTATACACACATGCCTCTTTTATCTTGCATAATGCTGAGAGATAAAATCAATGAACATTCTTTCCTCTGGGTAGTTATTTGGGACATAAAGCACTTGTGTGTTAATTAGCACATCTACAGTTTGGTTGGGTACGTATGGACACAAGATGCCGAAGTTCACTTACTCCATTATAATCAATGTATAGCCATGAGGTACTCACAAAAGGGTTAGAAAATGTTGGCTATTGTGCTCTTGTAGAAAAATATATTGCCTAACAATATATAAGTGCTGACTATTGGCGAACCAAAGTGGATTTAAAAGAAGCAAATAGCAATGACATAAAGTTACATTAAAATCACTTTTAAGAATTTGATCAGGAGACATGGAAGCCAAGAAACATAGAAGATGACGGTACCATTACTTTCAAATGAGTGCTTCTTGGCAAGACTTAGAGGCAGGTTGGCTCTGCAAGAGATACAAATTAAATAAAGATTCTATTTTCACTTGATGCTTAGACAAGAACAAGTAAATAGAATTTAAGGAGCAACTTTGCATGTCTAAACTCAGAATCTGAGAAGCACAGTTATTGTGTCTCTGCAGTGCCTATCAACTCTTAAATGTCATTACTCTTATGTCTACACACAAAAAATCATTCAGCAATGTGCATAAGAAATATTTAAAATAGCAGCTGAATCTTAAATGTCAGTTGGATAAACAGTTTGAAAGATTTTTTTTTTAATTTTAATGAAATTAATATGCAATGACATATGAGGGCATTTTAAACCACAGGAACAGAACTTTCAAAGGTTTGGTTTATTAAATATATTATGAGTTTCATTTTTTAACTGTGGATATTATTTTTTTGAAGACATTGGTTATATTTCACTGTGATACATTGTTGAGCATTAACTTGACGTATGATTCTTTTCTCTTTATGTGATGTTTTCCTACATTTTATAGAACTAGAGAGGAAATCACTATTGATTCCTTAATAATCTTGGTTCCTTATTGAGTGAATAGGAAAATTGAACTTTGAATGAGGCAGACTTATTGAAATACCAGAAAACTCAAAGGGTCACAATAAAGAATTTATAAGACAGAAAAAAAAAAGAATGCTATAACAAAGACTAAAATAACAACAGCAATGTTCATAATACTATGTGAACATATTCCAATAGGGTAAGATAAAACATAATAATTTTAAAGCTTTGAGACATAAAATGTTAGTTAGCAGAATATTATATTTTTGCCATTTCTACAATACTTGTCACAACCATTACAAAAGTTAACATGTTCAATATATTTGCTTCTCAGTATTAAATAAATGGGAATATGCTCCACAAAACCATAAGATCATTAATATTGAATGTATCTATTTAAAATTACCAATACAATCTTTAAAATGTGTTTGAATTAAATTTAATATTATAAGCTATAAGCTAACAGTATAATTACTTATACTTTTATTTAAAAAATCATTAAATGTCATATATCTGGATTGGAGCGTTGTTATACAGTTTTTATGAATCAATACACATTAGTCAAGAAGAAGAGACCTGAGATCTGAGGTCAGAAGGGAGATAAGAAAGGGTTACTGTCATCATCTATGGTGAAATAGGTCTTGTCAACTTAACTATTAAGCCAAGAATATCCCAACTTTGTGATTCAAGAAGAGCTTTTTTTTGTATATTCAGTGTGATTAGATCATATAAGTAAATAAAATAAAGGGTGTGTTTCAGTTACCTATGCTGCAAAACAAGCTACTCCAACAGTTACTGGTTAAAAGCAACAACCATTTTATTATTTCTCATAATGTTTTAATCCAGACTGGACTCAGCTGGGTAATATTTCTGTTTCTCAAGGTATATGCTAAGAATAGAATATTCCAGTTGTTTTTCCTTAGTCACATGTTTTGTGCCTCATTTTGGGGTTCCTTAAACAAGCTAGAATTTGGCTGAGCATCTCTCTTTCCATTTGCCCCTAATATAGCTATCTGAGTCTCTAAAAAAAGGTGGTTTCAGGGTAATAAGATTTCTTCCTGAAAACTGGCTTCCAAAAAGGAGTTTCACAAAAGTGCAAAAGCTGAAACTTCCAACTCTTTTAGAAGTTATACAGTCACTTTGATCACACTGTCTTGGATATAGGAAACTATAGGGCCGATCCACACTCAAGGAAATGAGAAATAGATTTCACCTGTTGATGGGAGCAGTGGTAATATATTTCTGGCCACCTACCACAGAAACCCAGGTTGTGTGCACAGAGTAAAATATCATTCTTAGCAGGCACATATTGAAAATTGCTTTCACCACTACTGTTTTCTTTTTCTTAGCCAAACCTGAACTTAGTATCATGACCACAGCTCTAAGGGAAGCTGAAAAGGGTAGTCTTCAGGCAGACATGTGACCAACTATCAAATCTGGGGCTCTTTTTCTATTGAAGAAGCGGGGAAGACATTGTGAGACAACCATAATTCTCTGTCACAAATCTTAGTAGTGCTTAAGCTGTACATTTTCCCTAACATTCACAAGTAGAAGTTTTATTCCTATCTATCTTGTAGGATATTTTCAAAAAGTATAATATGGCTGTGGGAAAGAAGGCACCTTTACTGGAGGTGTATTTTAAAGGTATTTCTTCTGAGCACCTGCTTTTTTTTAGCCTTAGCTCATAGATTGCAAGCTCCTGTCCCTCTTCTCCTAGAAGCCATAGAATTTTCCTAATGATGTGGCATCCTTGGATAGATATGAACACAGCCAATTGGTTCTCTGAATGCAAAATTTAGCTGAGCTACCAGGAAAAAAACTGCAGCAATGTGTGGCTCTTAACAGCTTAATCATCACTTTAATAAATCTCAACAATGCTTGCTTCTTATTCAATACTGATCATCCTTCTTCCTCACACAGAAATGACTGGTTATAGGCATTTTATTTAGGGAAAACATGATAGTATCTGCCTGAATAAGAACAAAGTAAGTTCCCTCAGAGCATTTGCCAAATGCATTAGGAACACACACTCCATCACTGCCCAATAAACACTTCAGTGCTCATTCTCTAAGCTCATCCAGATGGCATAGTGTCTAAAGAAGACCAAAACAGTACTGAATTCAGATTAGCTTACTTTTCTTTTTTTAAAATAAAGATTAAAAGGGAAAGGAAAATCAGAAATTACTAACTATATCTTTTAAAGTGATGTGCAATGTTATTCCAATAGTCAACATTTTCTTTAGCTACATTTTATGCCTAAAATATTAAGCACCTTAAGCATCTCCTTTTTTGCTAATATCTCACACAACTTTTACCAATTTACTTTCTGAATCTTATTTCCCAAAGTTTCCTCAAAATATTGGACCTATGTGGACCATCTGCTTAAGTGACCCTTTACCATCTAAATAAATATTCTCTCTTGTCTGCTTTGATTTTGAGTATCTGGTTAAGTTTTTTTTTTTTTTTTGAAACCTCTGATAATTTGGACTATTTTAACTTTATTGTCCCAGAATCATCTTCTCTGTAAGGTTCCAAGTTATATTTTTCAAAAAAGGAGACTTTGCAAGATACTTGTGGGATGGCATTCAAGCAGAAGCCATTACTCTCCAAAGGTCAGTCTCTCCAAACAAACAAGACGCCGAGGTGCCAGTGGGTTCCTGGTCCCATTCTTCATAGCTCTGTGTCCAGAACTTCTTCACAAATGCTGACCTTGTTAGCCAACAGCAGCTTCAGTTCCTATAGGAGAAGCTTGGCAGTAGATTGCAGCTATGCAGAGACAAAGTTTGCTATAAACATTCCCACAAGCTTTTTCTTTGCAGCACCATTTTAGTCTCTGAAAATACTTGGCTTCTCAGATTAACCAGATGAAGAAAAATCTGTCATTTCCCATCTCTCTCCTGGACATTTATTTCCCAGCTCATTATCCAATTCTGTAATATCTAATTTTGATTATATATTCCTTGTTCAAAACTGATAGTGTATCTGCACTCCTGATTGAATTCTGACCACTAAATTTCCTAAAGTGGAAGAGGCCTATCCCAGAAACTAGACTGATAACCTCCAGATGACAAAAAAATAAATTCTTTTTTTGTTGGTTTAATCCACCATTCATTTACTGTTTTCTATTCTTCACAGCTAACCAAATCATAATAATACACAGGCTCTCTTGACACTAATCCCAAGTAGAATTGCCATAATACCAAAATTATCCCTATCTTATCTTGGTTAAGGGAATGTAAATCAGATCCAATTTCATAGAATTGACTATAAACTCCAAATGCAAGAACACTATAGTATTATTTTTTTTACTTACTGCTGTATCCCCAACACAGAATAACAATAAAAATACATACAGGCAAAGAAAAATAAATATCTGTTGAATAATAAAAGAATCTCTTTTGAATATAGGGGCCTTTATGGATAAAACATAGGTAATTTAAGAAACCATGGTAAATATTTATACCCTTATGGTAACATTTGTATACTGGAAAGATAATTCAGTCTCTGAATCACTTATTTTAGTACAACAGCGCAGGACGATATTTTGGGCCTTCTAATGTGATATAACATAAAACATATAGAATCAGCTGAACAATGTGAAGTACTGGTAAACTGTGACAATATAAAAATCCTCATTCATTTTTCATGAAAGGTAGGTGCCGGAGCCCACGGCTAAGATCAAACAGTTCCCGAGAGGGGGAGTGAGGATTGAGAAAGATAGAAAAAGAGAGATAGCGAGAGAGATAAAAGATAGAGTCGGGAGGGCTCACAGTGAATACTGTGGCCCTGAGTTTATTTAACACTGTATTATATATACCCTTGACAATATATGAAAAACAAAACCCACACACCTGTAAACAATTGCTTGACATTTACATAACTTCTCTCACCTGTTTTCCATTAAGCCAAACTTCCTCCATCTGCACGGAGCCCACCTGCTCTGCAAACTTCTAGTTTGTAGGCAACTTTAACCGGGTCTGCAGGGCCTCCAGCTGTAGGGAATTCAGCTGTAGGGCATTCAGCAAGAATGGCTCCCAACAGGTAGGCCAGAACAGTCTGGACATGGGCAAATATATACTACTTGCCTAAAAATCACCCTGGATATATATCACAAAGAATTTTCAAATAGCCCTCCCTATTAAAGGACATACATGACTACGGTGATTGCAGCATTATTTGTGATTTGGTGGGAATTGAACTTCTATGCTTGCACATAATTAGGACAATAAAGATGTAACATTGTGTATAGCTAGGCAGGAGTCAGATGCAGCAGAATAGAATGAGGTAAATGGTATAATGCTTATAATACATAAAATAAAAATGTATACTCCAAATAATGTCCTTTTAAAAACAATCATATTGTATTTGGAGAAATAGACAAATGGACAGAAAAGCCAACAGAAACTCACTAGGGATGCACAGAAAACAGACAAAAGAGACTATATTTAAAATGGGTAGATTTCAAGCTCGCAAACAGAAATGGTAAAAACCTTCCATTTATAAATAATGGTAGAGTTTAGCATCCTGAATTTTACTCCTATATCTGATCTTGGCCAACTTCTCCCAACCATCCTCCACACTGAAGAAAATTGATATATTTGAAAAGAAAAGAAAAAAAGTTAAAAATAGGATGATGTACCTTACTTACATTTCTTTCCTTGTTTTTAGGGAACAATCCAGAATCCTCAGTACATCTTAAAGGTTGAGGACCAGCTTGTTGTGCTGCCTGTCATTCTCTTCACTCAAACCCTATTAATCTCCTTCATCTTGTTTCCTGTTCCTTCCTCACTCAAGACCTTCCTCACTTTTGCTTTGCTACTTACTGCCTGTCATTCGTGCTCTGCTACAACCTCCTTCCCATCATACCCACTTCCTAGAACAACATATATTAAATATCATCTGAAACAGAAACAGAAAGGTCCTGGTTTTTCAGATAAAGACTCCCATTTTGCATATCTATAGTATCTTCTTTTAATATTTATAAAAATTAAAGTAAATTATACAGTATATTAAAACTTGATTTTGTTTTACTTTGCTTTGTTTTCTATACATTATTTCCTACCATGAGGGTTTAATGAAAGCAGGGACTCTGTAAATTGAGTGCCCCTGAAATATATGCTACATGAATTTTTAAAATGATTTTTTAAAATGAATTTTTAAAATAATTTATAAATCTAACATTGTATACAGCTAAAAATACATTTTTCCAAATTCCTGAGTTGTTTCAAAAAACTATATATTACTTTTAAAAGGTTAGAAATTATACACACCACATTTTCTGATTCAGTGCAAAATATGTAGAATTAATAGCAAAATAATTTAAAAGCACCCCCTAATCAAACTATTTGAAATAACCAAAGAGATTAAAAACTCTTCGACATAGCATTTAGGTCAAAGAGAAAGTGATTATGGTCATTTTAGTCCATTTCAAAAAATTCCAAGTCTGAATTCCAAGAAGATAGAGGAAAAATAGAACATTTTCATATTTCACTATATTGAAATGATCAAATTGAACACAAATAATAAAAAAGGGGTGAGTGGGTATTATCTCTAATTTGAAACATAAAATTAAACAAAACAAAACTCCAAACTATCATATAGCTACAATATTATTTGGACCAAATCAATAAACATAATAAGAAACTGACATGTGACAGATGTCAAAAAAACTTTTTCTAGAACAAATTAAAGTTGTCAGAGCCATATGCCTTTCATTGCAGCAACTCAACTCTGCTGTGTACTCCAAAAGCAGTCATAGACAATAAATAGGCTTCGTTCCAATAAAACTTATGTATGAAAAAATTTAAATTTTGTAAAATTTATGCATCATAGAACATTATTATTTTGCCTTTTTAACCATTTAAAAATATAAACATGTAAAAACCATACATAGAATTTCAACAAGAAAAACCTTTTCATTTATTTGTATCTTCTTCAGCTTCTCTAATTGGTATCTTATAGTTTTCAGTGTACAGATATTTTACCTCCTTGGTTAGTATATTCTTGAGTATTTTTTTGTTTTTTATGTTACTGTCTTGATGAGATTGTTTTCTTTCTTTCACAACTAATTTATTGTTAGCATATAGAAACACAACTGATTATTATATACTGGATTGGTATCCAGAAAATTGACTCAATTTGTTTACTGGTTCTAACCAATTTGGGGTGGCATCTTTATATATATATATATATATATAATCATATAATCTGCAAATAGAGCCAATTTTACTTTTCCCTTTCTCATTTGGACACTTAATTTCTTTTTATTGCCTAATTTACTCTTTACTCTGGCTAGGACTTCCCGTACCATGTTGAATTGGAGTGGTGAGAGTGCCCTTGTCTGATTCCTGATTCTAAGGATGATGTTAACTGTGGACTTGTCATTATGAACTTAATTATGTTGTGGTATGGTCTTTCTATACTCAATTTGTTGAAAATTTTTTCATAAATAAATATTAAATTTTGTTAATTTTTTTGTTAATTTTTTTTTTTGAAATGATTTTTATTTTTTATTCCATGAATGTGGTTTATTGCATTTGATTTACATATGATGAATTATTCCTGTCCTTTATGTCATGGATAATTCCTACTTGATCATAATGAATGATCATTTTAATGTCCTCTTGAATTTAGTTTTCTAGTATTTTCTTGAGAATTTTTTTTTCATCTATATTCATTAGGAATATTGGCCTGTAGTTTTCATGTCTGTGTGGAGTTCTTATCATATCAGGGATAATGCTAGCCTTGTAAAATGAATTGAGAACTCTTTCCTCTTGTTCATTATTATTATTATTATTATTTTTGTAAGAGATTGAGAAGAATTAGTATTATTCTTCTATAGGTGTTTTATAGAACACACCAGTGAAACCATTTATCTGGACTTTTCTTTGTTGGGTGGTTTTCAATTACTGTGTTAATCTCCTTACTAATTATTAATCTGTTCAGTTTTCTGTATCTTCGGGATTCACTCTTGGCATGTTTCTAGGAATTTATCCATTTCTTCTAAACTCTCCAATTTGCTGGCATATAATTGTTCACAGTAGTCTCTTGTGATCTTTTATATTTCTGTGGTGTCAGTTGTAAATTTTCCTCTTTCATTTATAATCTTATTTATTTGGCCCTTGTTTTTTTTTACTGGTTAGTCTAGTGAAAGTTTTGTAAATTTTGTTATCTTTTCAAAGAAACAGTTCTTAGTTTTGTTAATCTTTTCTAATGTAAATCTATTCTCTATTTTACTTCCTTCTGCTCTAATCTTTTGTAATGCTTCCTTCTGCCAAATTTGAAACGTTTTTTCTTCTTTTTCTACTTCCTTGAGGTGTAAAGTTTCATTGTTTATTTGAGATTTTTCTTTTATATGTTTGTGTTTATCACTATAAACTTCTCTTTTAGAACTAATTTTTATGCATCCTGAAAGATTTGGTATTGTATGTTTCTACTTTTGTCTCTCCCCTCTCTCTATTTAATAAATATTAAATAAATGTTATTTATTTATACATTTATATATTTTACATATAAAATATAAACATATGTATTTTAAGTTTCTTTTTTATTTCATCTTTGATACACTGCTCTTCAGAAAGGTATTATTAATTTCCATGCGTTTGTGAATTTTCCAGCTTTCCTACTGTTATTGATTTTTAGTTTTATTCCATTGTGGTTGGTAAAGATACTTGACATAATTTCTTGAAGTTTGTTGACGTTCGTTTTGTGGTCTAACATATAATCTATCCTAGAAAATGTTCCATGTGTGCTTGAGAAGAATGTATATTTTGTTATTGTTGGATGAAATGTTGTTAGGTCCACTCAGGCTATAGTGTCATTCAAATACACTGTTTCCTTATTAATTCTGTCTGGATGATCTATCCATTTTTGAGAATTGGTCATTTAAGTTCCCAACTATTACCATCTTGCTGTTTTATTTCTCCTTCTGGTTCTATTATTATTTACTTTATATATTTACATGCACTTAGATTAGATGTTTAACTATTTACATTTATTATATGTTATTTATGAATTGAAACCCATCATTACGTAATGACTTTTTTTTGATAATTTGTAACTTAAAATTCATTTGTCTGATATAAGTATACCTGTACCTACCTGCTTTCTATTGGTTACCACTTGCTTGAAATAAATTTTTTCATCACTTTACACTCTGTTAGTATATCCTTAAAGCAAGTCTTTTTTTAGACAGTTCATCATTGGATCTTTTTTTTAATTTTTAATACATTAAGCTATTTTATGACTTTTGGTTGAAGATTTCAATTCATGTATGTTTGAAGTAATTACTAATATGTAAGGACTCACTACTGCCATTTTTAAAAAATACTTTCTTATTGTTTTATAGATTTGTTTTCTTTTTTACTTCCTTTCTTACTGTATTCTTTGTGATTTCATGACATTTTGTGAAAGTATGTTTGACTCCTTTATTATAATCTTTTATGTATCTACTATAGTTTTTCCTTTGTGGTTACTGTGTGGCTTACATAAAATAAATTGTATATAGACTTTTTAAAAACTGATAGGCACTTAATTTCAAGAACATACAAAAACATCATTGTATTCTTCAGCCTCAAGGTGTCTGTTTGCTTTTGAAAGTTTCTTCGTCTTGTTGAATTTCTCATTTTTATGTATTTTTAAATTAAATTTTATTTAGTGCTCTGTCTCTGTGTTCTCAAAGTTCACTTTTACTTCTCCCCTCTCAACTTTTAGGTTATAGATGTTTCAACTTTTTAATATTTTGTACCCAATAACAGTTATTATAGTTATATTTATTTTACTATTTTGTAACTTTTTAACCACAAACAATTTTGTAGAATTGTGATTTCTGCATTACTAATTTAATTTTAGAGAAACTGATTTTGACTATATATTTGCCATTACCAATGAGTTTTACAAATTCATATATATTTTTTATGTTAATTATCATACCTTTAGTTCTATTTCTAAAACATCTTTTAGCACTTCTTATTCAGCAGGTCTAATGATGAATTTCTTCCTCAGGTTTTGTTGTTTGTGAAAGTCTTGAAATCCACCAATAGTTTTATGGGGCTCCCTTATATAAGCCACATTGTTTTTCTCTTCATGCTTTTTAAATTTCTCTCCTCTTTGACTGTTGAAAATGTAATTATAACGTGTCTCAGTATATACCTTTTCTGATTAAAATTATATGGGGTCCTTTGGGACTTATGAATACGAATAGCTATAAATCTCCCCACATTTGAAGGGTTTTCAATCATTATTGCTTTAAATAGACGTTCCTTCTTTTTCTTTTCATTCTGGGAATCCCAACGTTGTATATTGTTTCTTTTGTTGGTATCTCATCAGCCTTGTAGGCTTTCTTATTTCTTCATTTATTTTTTCTTTTGCTCCTCTACTTTGATAATTTCAAATGCTCACCTTTAGATCAGTGTTTCTTTCTTCAGCTTGGTTAAGTTTGCTATTGAGGCTCTCTATTGAATTCTTCGGTTAAATCATTGTATTCTTCAGCCTCAAGGTGTCTGTTTGCTTTTGAAAGTTTCTTCGTCTTGTTGAATTTCTCATTTTTATGTATTTTTAAATTAAATTTTATTTAGTGCTCTGTCTCTGTGTTCTCAAAGTTCACTGAACCTCTCAAAGAGCACTCTTCTAATTTCTTTGCAGGATTGTTCGCAGACCTCCATATCTTTAGAGTCAGTTATTGTAGATTTATTATTTTCCATTATTTCTATCTTCTTTACCTGATTTTTCCTGATCTCTGATTCCTTATATTTTTATGTATGTATTTGATTAAGTGGTCTCCTCTTCAAAACTTTATAAGTTTATTTCAGTTGTGAAAGATCCCCACTGGTCAGTTTAGTTTGGGGTACTGGACAGATTAGCTGGTAGCATCTGTTGGGAACGGAGCTTATTTAGGGGCCTCAAGTGGTTGAGACTACTACTCATCCTCTGAGTTCAGGGAATGTGCCACTGGATGGGCTCCATGGCTGGGTGGACCAGGGATCTGTGCTCTGTGTTCATATAGTGCTGATGAGTTGGCTTTCAGATCAGGTGGGGCTGCTGGTTATACTTCATAATTTGGTGGGGTTGCTAACTGGGCTATGCCATCACCTTTGGTCAAAAAAGTTTGTAGGCTGCATTTCCTGGCAGGGTGGTGTCAGTGCTTGGTGCCAACTTTGCTGTTGGAGAGAACTACAGGCTTGACTCTGCCATCACTCTTGATTAGGTATGTTGTTTTACCAGGTGGTACAACTTTTTGAACATGTTCAAGTTGGGCCACAGCCTCGGTCCTGAAGTTGGGGGTGGACCACAGGTTGAGTTTAAGAATCAGATAGGTCTCTAGTTGTGCTCTGTTGCTGTAAAAGATTGTAGGCTTGGCTCTCTTGCTGGGAGGGGTATCTATCTATATCTGGTAGCTGGATGGGTCTACAGAATGCTCCACACTCGGATGGGGTCACTGGCTGGAATTTCTACTTAGGTAAGGCCGCAGGCTATGTTAAGTAATCAGTCAGGGCTATATGCTGGGCTCTCCTCCTGGATGGGTTTGTAGGCTGGGTTACATGGTTTGGCAGAGTTAATGGGTAGACTTCAAGGTTGCTCAGGGTCACTGTTCAAGGGCATTGGTTATGTGCAGCTGAGGCTATGTTCAACAGTTGGGCTGGTCTACTGGTTTGTCTTTGTGCCTGAATGAGGTTATAGGAGGGTCTCTGAAGCAGCCTGGGTTCTCCAATAAGGCTGCTTGAATTGGTGGAAGATAGTAAAAGCATGGTCAGCAGTTTATAATGTTTTCGTGTCCAGGCAGGGTGGTGGAATGAATTCCAGCTGGCATGGCCTATTGACTTGGGAATGAAATCAGGTATAAATGCCAAATGAGTTTTCTAGCCAGACAGGGTCACCAGCTTGGCTCTGGAGATGGGCAGAGTTGCAGGCCAGGATCTCTGCTTGAATGATGCTTCAAGTAGTTATGCTGTCTGTCCATATCTGAATACTGGCTGCTGTAAACCCCTCTCCTTCTCTATCTCTATCTGATCTCCAGTGGTAGAGTGGCACAGATTCCCCTAGTGATCCCTAGAAGGTAGACCAAGTGAGTCTCAGGAAGTACCTACAAACCTGAGGAAGCTGTTTCCACCTTGGGCTCTCTTTTCCTCTTGAAGAAACGATAAGCCTAGGGGGGCCTTCTCAGTGCAGCTCTATGCCAGTCTGGTGGATGGGTGATGCAGTAGTATAAAGCCAGTCTTCTACCTTTCTAATGTGGTCCTTCTTGTTCTCTGTAGTTCAGACAGGTACTTTAGCCTCACCCCCAGGTTCTAGCATTTTCACACAAGCACTTTTTCTTTGGATAGTTGCTAGTTGATCCCCTTGTGAGAGAAACTGAAGTCAGTAATGATATATGTCACCATCTTAATAATGTGACTAGCAATTGACATTCTTGTACTTTATACAAATATACTCTATGACCAACTACAACACAAATACAATCTTTTTTTGTTTGTTTTTATTTTTGCCTGTTTTCTCCTTTTTATTGACTATCTTCTCTAACTGAAAAGAGCTAATCTTGAGAATAGCAATAGGCTGAAAGAAAAATATGATATACTGTATTTCATTGATTTTTAAGATGCCTATTTTCTCACAAGTAGCACACACGATATAGATTTTTATCTCATTATCAATAGTGTCTTACAATCTTTGTCTGCCAATCAATCAGGAGTTGTGAAGTAATTTTTAATACCTGCACATACACAGACTTGGTTATTTCTTTTTTTATTTTTCAATAAAATTGTTTTATTTGCTTCAACTACTTGTGTTGAATTTAATTGCCATTTAAAATGGCATCACAAAGATTACACTGAGTTGTTCATAAAATGAAATGTCTCTAATTATTCAGGAGGGTTCAGTAATATTCATTTGATATCAGTGGAACAAATCTTTATTTTTGGAGAAATGATAGTGATTCCACATTTTATTGTGAAGCAAACATCAAGTGCTATATAGAACTTAAGAAAGATGATGCTCACAAGTAGATGAACAATTAGGGTTTTTTGTTTGTTTTGTTTTGTTTTACTTCTGAGATACATAAAAGAATTACCTATTACATGCAAGCAAAGCATCTAAATATAGGTGGAATTGCCAACTCCCCTATAGTTCATTAAAGAAGTTTCAAAAGAACAGGAGGCTTTTGTGATATATTTTTGAGGCACTGAGATACGTTAAAGTAACAACCTTTGCTACTTTCTTAATCATACATCAACTAATGATGGGTCTTATAATCAATTGGTAGTATAGACGATAAAATATGTTAATAGGTCCAAAAGCAACTTTTGGAAAATAAAACTTTCATTGTCTTTTCCCTTCTGGATATTACTCAAAAACAACAATTAGGAAAACTTTCCAGAGATCCTTATCTCACCTACATTCATATAGATCTGTTTAACATTTCTTTAGCAATATACCTTTTATGATTTCAAATCAGAATAAAATTGTAGAGTACAAATAATATAAGCAGAGACAAAAATTAGAATATCTAGTGTTAGATTTCATGATAGTCCATAGTCCTTTCTCTTTTCTCATTTTTATTTCTTTATAAATATTTTTTTGTTTCTTAGATTATGTACTATTTTTATCTTCTTAAAAAAATGATTCTAAAAAGCTTTTCCATAAATTCCTATAAATTCAATAAAATCAGTCACCACATAAAAGGTTTCTTCACCAATATTTCTAAGAAAAATATTTGTCTAAGTTTATTGCCTAAGGCAACAACCAGACATCTTCATGAGATACACATTAATTCACTTACTTGTTCAATTTGAGAAAAGCCAGTCAATAACATTTCTAATTGTCTTATCATACAGTTCAGTCAGCTATTATTTTACCAAGTATTCATGTGTATACATATATGTAATTGGGTGAGCTGGTATTAAAAATATAATACATTATATAAATTATAAATATAAAAATTGTCACTAAGTCATGACACCTTAGAGAATAATAGAATGGATATTTTTAGATAAACAAAAAAATTGCTTCATAAAGACACAGAAAATGAAGAAACCCAAGTAAATGTGATACAAGAAAAGATGACTGTTCATAGAGAAAGTGAAAACTGTAGAGTACTTATGTAAATTTATTTGTTAAATAATATTTTATTAACTGAATGTGGAGAACTTCTAAATGACTATGGCTGTGTATTTAAAGAAATATAATTTTGATTACATGATCAGTATGAACAAATGAAGTTAAAATGAGAAACACTTAGCATAATACCCTTTGGGTCCATCCATGTCATTGTAAATGTTAAATTTCATATTTATAACTGGGTAATATTCTATTGCATATATGTACCACTTCTTTTCTTATCCAATTATCTATTGATGGGCATTTAAGTTGCTTCCATATCTTGGCTATTGTAAATAATGTTATAGTGAACATAGAAGAGCATATACCCTTTTGAATTTGTGTACTGAATTTCTTTAGACAAATACCCAGAAATATAATTGCTGCCTCATAAGATAGTTTTATTTTTAATTGTTTGAGGAAACTTCAAACTGTTTTCCATAGTGATTCCACCAATTTGGAATTCTACCAACAGTGCATGGGGGTTCCCTTTTCACTAAATCTTCAAAAATAGTGTAACTTCCAAAAACAATAACACAATAGTTGACTATCAGTTTAAGAATTATAAAGGTTAAAAATATCTAGATTTAATGAAATTATGGGGAAATAGACTTTTTATTATATTGTTGTTGACTAAAAAAAAAAATCAATCTAGTGTCTAATGATCACAGCTTCTATTCTTCTTTCAAACGGGAATTTATAGATCAAGCTACAGTAAAATTATCCTGACTGGAATGCCATATTATATTCCCACTTCTCTCAAGGGGGTTTTCTCTCTCATCTTTATTCAAAGGAAAAACAAAAACAAAACCCAACCTTTTGAGTGTTTTATGTGTTATGAAGGTCCTGTCCTCAAAATTCATCAGCTTTGCCCTTACCTTAAGCATTGACTCTTACCCTAGTTTCAAGTCTTTTTAATAAATCGGAACTAATAGTACTTGAAATGTCAATAGATGAGAGAAAGAACATGGGATAAAAGAATGGAGAAAACTTATTTTAGGAATCTTAGTGAGGCAAAAGCTAATAAAAAAAAAAAAACAATACACAGGAAGCAGAAGACATGGTTTTAAGGTTTTGCTCTTCTCTTTAATATGTAATAAAACCCTTGAATTTTCAATGCCCATATTTTGTTTTGTTTTCTTTTCTTGCAGTAAGGGAATAATGCCTGGTCCACATAATACAGAGGTTGTAGCAAAGATAGAATTCCAAATATGATAATAAATGTTGAAGCATTTCACAAATGTGACCAGTTAATATCGTAGTATCATTTACATTCAAGATCAAACTTCTTCAATTCAACAGATATATTTCTAAGACATATTTATCTCCAACTCTAATATAGAGACAATAAGAAATAAAAAAAATAAAGTATAATGTATTTTTTTTACCTTTAAGAAATGTTCATTCTATTACAGAACTTGTTATAAACCATCACGAAATGGATATTCTGAGAAAACTGATTAAGAGGATGCCTGTAAGTCTAAAATACATACCTGTTCATTGGTGAGAAAAATAGTCAGTTCTAATACATATCTGTAACTGTATTTTCCACAATAAGCTTTTTCCTGTTTAGGAAAAAAACTGCAGCTCGCTGCCAACATTCATTTAACATCACACATAAGAATGCTGTTTTCTAGGACTTGACATTTTCAGTGATCAAACTACTACAAAAAGAATGCTATAAATAGAATGATGTCTTTTGTTTCCTCAGATTATCAATATACTAAAGCAATGCAAAAATAATAATAAAAGCGAGATATTTTGTGGCAAAATTTGGAGTTGAGGTTAGAACTGTAATCTGCAAGTTATTTGGGGGATAAACACTGCAGCCACAAGCAACACCAGAAAACATTCTCAAAGCAAATGGGAAATGGGTTAAATTCAAACTCCAAAACTGTATTTTCCCCCAGGAAACCTAAAGTCAAACTTCGAAGCTAAGCTCAGCATCTTCACTTGCATGCTTACCCCCAAAAAAGCAAAAATTAACAAAATATTGCCCTTCCACCAAATGAGGACACAGTGAGATGCCTCCAGCTATGAATCAGAAAGACAGCCTTCAGCAGAATGTGACTATGCTGATTTCTTCATCCTGGACTTCTAGGCTCCAGAACTGAAAATGTGATTTGCTATACTGATTACATCATGCTTAGAGGCCATGTTGAGTGGAAACAACAAAATCCTTACTTTGGGCTTGAAAATACATCAAGGAACACCTAACAGTACTGGAAAAAAAATAGACAGATCTATAATGATATTAAGATTTTATTGTTCTCTGAAAATTAATGGAACTAGAGAGTCAGTAGGAAAGAAAAGACTCAAAGAACACTGACAGCCAATTAGACCTAATTTACATTTATGAAACACTTTGCCAACAGAAGAATATATGTTCTTTACAAAGGTGCATGTGACATTAAACGAGAGATCATGTGCAAAGTCATAAAAGAAATTTCAATAAATTTAAAGTCATGCAGTGTTGAGGGAGAGAGAGAGAGAGAGAGAGAGAGAGAGAGAGAGAGAGAGAGAGAATAAAGAAAAAAAAGAAAAGGAAGGAAGGAAGAAAGAAGAGAAAGAAAGAAAGAAAGAAAGAAAGAAAGAAAGAAAGAAGGAAGGAAGGAAGGAAGGAAGGAAGGAAGGAAGGAAGGAAGGAAGGAAGGAAGGAAGAAAGAAAGAAAGAAAGAAAGAAAGAAAGAAAGAAAGAAAGAAAGAAAGAAAGAAAGAAAGAAAGAAAGAAAGAGAAAGAAAGAAAGAAAGAAAGAAAGAAAGAAAGAAAGAAAGAAAGAAAGAAAGAAAGAAAGAAAGAAAGAAAGAAAGAAAGAAAGAAAGAAAGGAAGAAAGAAAGAAAAGCAGGTTTGGAAAATAAGGTTCAAAAGTGATGGACATTTGTCATAAAATTTTATGAATAGATGCTATAAAAATTTTATAAATAATTTTTGTTCATGTCCATAAAAGCTACAATGATAAAAATTGCAATAAAAGAAAATTTGTTTACATATAATTGCATTTGATAGGAAAGATGACTTACAGACTTCATTTCTTATTCTGGCAACAGTCTATGATGTCACATTACAACGTATAAAGTCGTGGAGTAATGTGCTGGGAAGCAGCTCTTACAACCAGTTATAACCCTCGAGTTGTTATTTTATTTCACAGAAAATAGCTTTCCACATTATGATATTTTTATCAGTTACAAGTTTAAGTGAATTTGTGATGGTTTAGGTCTGGGTTAGAGTATGAGTGAAAATCAGGTGGCAGAAAAATTTAAAGATTGCATCTAAAATGTCCTACTGGCTTATAATTCTACGTCCTTCACTGAGTAAACTACTCTCATAATGCCCTCGTCACCCTCATTTTTCAGGGGAATTCTATCTCATGGGGGAAAGTCTTGAGAGCATCAAACTTTCCAGGCATTTCTCCCTAGTTTCTATAAGAAAATATTACACTGAGACAGTTGTACAAGCCAATAATTTAAGTATAAGAAGCAATTCTCAGGGAAATGGCTCCTCTGATGGTCCGAAGAAGTTTGCTGGAATATAGAATTAATGTTGACTACTTTTAATTTCAATATTTCTGTTAACAGAAAAAAAAAATCATTGTATGCCATTTGTTTATAAATTAATGGAGATGATAATATTATTTCTAGTTATCTATCTATATAATTAGTGGTATTAAGATTATAATATATGAACTTTAATAATGTTTATATTTAACATAGTATTTGACATGTAATGACCAGATATGTTCTGTTCCCACTTCACAAAAGTATCTATCTAGTAATAGCCACAGGTGTTAGTTAATCACAGAATATTAATAATAATTGTTATTAAAATCTAAATAACATTTTAAGTGTTATTTACATATTTATATGTGGTATCTCTTGTTTAGCAATTAAAATCTCTGGTTGTAGAGGTGAAATGTGAAATTCATTTCCCTTAGTCTTTGACAGCTAAATGTAGAAAATATGTTTTTACTACAAACCTGATTCTATCTTATTCACCTTATAAATGTAACAGTAAAGCTGTCTGAAGTAGCACCAATATATATATATTAAATTCCCCATTATGATTTACTTTGGTAAATGTTAGTAGCACTAATGAGTTTTGTGGACCAAAATCTATTTTTTGTTCCTAAATTCAAATTTGTCAGGATCAATCCCCTCTTTTAGCACTATAATTTTTTTTATATTTAAATCAAAATAAACTTATTACATCCACTCTCTGCCAAGCGCTGTGTAGGCATTGATAATATGAAGCTGAATAAAGTAGGCATAGATTCTTACCTTCTTCAAGCTTAAAATGTGTCTAACTCTCCACTTTATTCTGGTTGCAACACCTTATCTCCATTTTCACACTTCTTGCAAGTTTATCTTTTACATCCGTGTAGCATTCATAATGTTGTATTCATTTTGTCCACAACATATCAGTGGCATTTGGTACCTAATAAAAGGCTCAATGAAGCTTTTATTGAATGAGTATATTTTACGATTTTGTAAATTCAATTGTTAAAGAAGACTAGTGAAAGAGTTTAGATTTGGGGTGTGCTATAGTAGTTAATTTGAATTGTCAGAAAAAATAAATACATTGCAGAATGGGGACACTTCTATTTAAGGCCCATGTATAAGGAGTAAATTAAGCTCTCTGAATCTCAATTCCACAGACTATAAAATTAGGATAATATCTACCTTATGGGGTCTTATTAAATATTAACTGCAAAAACTAAAGTAAAACGCATAATACTAGGTACACACTAAATAAAAATAAATAATCAACATTACTATTTTTTAAAGTGTATCTGTTCTCTGGAAGGTTTTGAGAGGAATGAGCTGAAGTTTTCAAATAATTTATGTGAAAAATGGTACTGTATTTGTGGAAGATAACTGCTATTGTTTTATCTAAAGCAGTCAGGCAGTAATGTAAAGTTTTACTAAAAAACTATTTTGTAATTTAATGTAGATGTGAGAAATAACTATTAAATTCAATCTTTAATAACTGTATAAGTCATACAGTTAAAAAATCTTAAAATTGAACATACTAGATTAAACAGAGCTTATGTATAAGTTTATGCTACTAAAAGTTAAGTAATTTCTTATAATTATTAACTCTAAAAATTTAAAAGACAAAGTGATTATTGAACAGAAATATCATAGTTAATAGGAAGAATTAAAGCAGCATTTTTTTAAAGTGAAAGATTACTATATACCAGACATATATTGTCCTAAGTCTTTTATATGTATTGTTGCATATAAACTTTAAAAGTAAGCTATAATAAAAATAAGATACACAAATGCTCAATAAATATGTGGAAAGGTGCTCAATAATATTAGCCACTAAGGATATATAACCACATTGAGATACTACTTCACACACACTAGTGAGAATGTGGAAAAACTGGAACCCCTGTGCACTGCTAATAGAAATGTAAAATGGAGCAGCTGGTAAACAGTTTGGCAATTCTTCAGAATATTAAACAAAGAGTCAGTATACAGACTAACTATTCTATTTCTTGTTATATACTCAAAAGAACTGAAACTGTATATTCACACATACGCACACAAAGTTCTATTCACAAATGTTCACAAGAGCATTATACATAATACCTGAAAAGTAAACACAACCCAAATGCCCATCAACTAATGCATGTGTGAAAAATAACATTACATATTCATAGAATGGAATATCATTTATCTACAAAATGGGATGAAGTACTGAGACACAGTATAATGTGCATGAACCTTGAACACTTTGCAAGTGAAAGATGCTAATAATAGAAAATCTGTCAAGATGGTGGAATTGGAAAACAATTGTGCTTACCTCTTCCATGACCACATTAAAATTACAACTAAACTATAGGACAACCAAATTGGAGAACAATCTTAAGTATAGCTGAATGGAAGACCAATAACTAAGTATATAAAGAAGCCAAATCAAAACTGGGAAAAGGGATGGAGATGCAAACCAAACTGGTCTCACATGAGACTCTGGAGAGAGATCTCAGCTGCAGAGGTCTCCCCTAAAGAGCCACACTGAGCTTCCCAGACTGGAGCACCAGAGCTGGGAAGAAGAGGACCCACAAAACGTAGATGTAAAAATAAGCAGGGATTTTGTCCATCTGTCTGGGTAAGACGGAAGTCTGTGGGAAACCCAAAAGTTCCTCAAAAAGGTCCCGCACGCAGACTCTCTCACTATTAGGCACTCATCCTGGGCTATAGCAGATAGACAGCAGCTAGGGAGGTGCCAGAGACATAGAGAGAAACTGAGCTGAATGGCTTCAGGGAGAGGGCTGGGGAGACAGCCATGAATGTCCCTGTGTTGAGCCCTCCTCCCAAACAGCAGGCAGGCAGGTGCCATCTGTAGTTTGTTGTGCCCTTCCACCAGATGGCCAAATCAAAACCTGCATTGACCTGCTGAAATCTCCTGGCTCCACCCTGGTGCCTCCCTGGGACTCCATCCCACCCAACTCATGTACCACTGGAAGCACTTTCAGAGGTTGGCAGGAGGCAGGCAGCCAAGATTGGTCCATGCTTCAGACTTTCTTAGACAGCTCTCAAGAATCTGTGCACTCCAGGTGGGCAGCATCTGGCCTTGGATTGCTTTGAGCCTTTTGAGTGGTTCTAGGCTCAGTACCTGTGCCAAATCTGAATCTATAATAACTCAGTGAACACTATTCACCCCATCTTGGAGACTCCCTGATACCTCACCTCATCCAACTTTCATACCTAGCCCAAGGGTCTTCAGCAGCTGAGCTATATGGGCGGCAGGCCTCTAGATGCCTTGAGCCTTTTGTTGAGCTACCCCAAGCTCAGTACTAGTGCAGCCCACCACGGTCCATAGCATGGGCTCTCCCACATGCCTCCAGGTCCAGCACAAGAAGCAAACAACTGTGGATCGCTTTGTAACTCCAGTCAGGTAGCAACAGGCTAGTCATAAGCAGTAGCTAATCTCGGTCTGCATAGGAGCTCCTCACAAGAGGCCCCCAAAGCAACACAACTAGTGGCCAAATCACAACACAGCATCACTTCATTAGACCCACAAGGGGAATACCCAAAGAGTGGTATCGGCTGGCACCTAAGCACATTGGGGCAAAACCCACTCTGTAGGATCATCCCCCACACAGCAGTTTATACCCTGTGGCCCTCATCAATCTTCACAGACAGAAAGTCTGTGAGTCAGTCCCACACTCTGATGTACCAAGAGGAATCAAGGCTCAGCCATAAAAGAAGGGCACATACAACCCACTCAAGGGATGCTCTGGGAGCATCTGGGTCAGGTGACCAGGAAGACTACAACACTGGGCTCCACAGGATACCTACTACATAAGGCCACCTAGCCAAGACTGGGAAACATAGAAGAACTATCTAATACATAGAAACAAAAACAGAGAGGAAGCCATAATAAAGAAACAAACAAACAAAAATGTCTCAAGTTAAAGAACAGAAGAAAATTCCAAAAAAAGAACTAAATAAAATGAAGTCAAAGAATATATCTGATACAGATTTCAAAGCACTGGTGATAAGGATGCTCAATGAACTCAAGGGAAGAATAGATGATCTCAGTGAAAACTTCAATAAAGAGATAGCAAGCATAAAATAGAACATAGAAACACACACACACACACACACACACACACACACAAACACACACAGGGTCAGAAATAAAGAATATGGTAACTGAAGTGAAGAATACATTAGAGGGAATCGACAATAAATTAGATGAAGCAGAAAATAGAATCCTCAATTTAGGAGATAAGGTGGCAGAAAACACCCTATCAGAACAGCAACGAGAAAAAAAGATTCCAACAAAATGAGGACAATTTAAGGGGACCTCTAGAACAACATCAAATGTAACATTTCTTTTTAGGGGTACCAGAAGAAGAGAGTGAGCAAGGAATTGAGATAAGTTTTGTGGAAATAATGACTGAAAACTGCCCTAACCTGGAGAAGAAAATAGTCATACAAGTCCAGGAAGCAGAGTCCTAAACAAGATGAATCCAAAGAGTCCTACATCAAGATACACAATAATTAAAGTGCCAAAGGTTAAAGGTAAAGAGGAAATCTAAAAATCAGCAAGAGAAAAAAAGATTGTCAGCTGATTTCTCAACAAGTTTGCAGGCCTGAAGAGATTGGAATGAAATATTCAAAGTGACGAAAAGCAAGGACCTATAACCAAGACCACTCTACCTGGAACAGCTTTTATTTAGAATTAAAAGACAGATAAAGAGCTTCCCAGACAAGAAAAATGCTAAAGGAGTTTATCATCACCAAACCAATGTTATAAAAAATGTTAAAGACACATTTTTAAAAAAAGAAAGAAAGGATGAGGGTGGCTCCACACTGTAGTGGTTAGCACATCTGCTTTACATGCAGAAGATCCTTGGTTCATGCCCCAGGTGGAGCCATGGACCAGGCCCTGGGTGCAACAGGCCCCAGGTGCATGCTGTGAGCGTGTGGGAGGAGATGCCCCACCTTCAGAGATCCAGTTCTTAAGGGGAAATGGCAACATCCATAGGTCAGGGGTGAAAATGGGGGGGGCGGGGATTAAAGAGAGGAAAAAAAAAAGAAGAGTCAAAAATGTAAATATAAATAATAAAATGGCAATTTTAGGTCCCTATCAATAATGACTTAAAGTGAAAAAGATTAAATGTTCCAATCAAAAAAAGTATGGGTAGCTGAATGAATAAAAAAACAAGATCATACATAACATGAGAGAACTATTACAGATCAAAAGACACACACAGACTAAAATAAAAGGACTAAAAAATACATTTGATGCAAATAGAAACAATACTTAGACAATAAAGACCTTAAAACAAAATCTATATTAAGAGACAAAAAAGGGCATTTTATAATAATAAAGAGATCAATCCAACGAGAGGATATAACCGTTGTAAACATTTGTGTACCCAACACAGGAGCATCTAAATACAGAAAGCAAATATTAACCAACATAAAGGGAGAGATTGATAAAAATATAGTAACTGTAGATTTTAACACCCCACTAAAATCAAGGAATAGATCTTCCAGACAGAAAATCAAGGAAAGAGTGGCCTTAAATGACACACCAGACCAGATGAATTTAATTAATATTTTAGAGGATTTTACGCCAAAGTAGTAGAATATACACTCTTTTTAAGTGCACATAGAACATTTTTTAAGATAGATCACATATTAGTTCACAAAACAAGTCTCAATAAACTTAAGAAGACTGAAATTATACTAAGCATCTTCTCCAAACATAGTGGTATAAAACTAGAAATCAATTACAAGGAAAACAAAAACAAAAACAGAAAAACACATGAACACATGGAGGCTAAATAACATGCTACCAAACAATAAAAGGGTTAACAATGAGTTCAAGGAAGAAATAAAAAGATATACTGAGACAAATGAAAATGGAAGCACAATGACCCGAAATATGTGGGACATAGTAAAGCAGTCCTAAAAAAGAAATTCATATCAATACAGGCCTTTGTCAAGAAACAAGAAAAATCTGAAATAAACAATCTAATCTTATACCTAAAGAAACTATAAAAAGAAAAGCAAACAAATACCAAGGTGAGTAAAGAAAATAATAAATATCAGAATGGAAATAAAGAAAATACAATCTGAAAAGGCAATACAATAGATCAATAAATCCAAGAGCTATTTTTTGAAACGATAAACAAAATCAACACTACTTTAACTAGATTCATTAATAAAAAATGAGAACAGATGAATAAAATCAGAAATGAAAGTGACAACTAACATCACAGAAATAAAAAGGATTATAAAAACATATTACAAATAATTATATGCCAATGAATTTGATAATCTGGAAGAAATGAATAAATTCCTAGAAATATACAATCTTCCAAGGCAAAATCAAGAAGAAAGAAATAAATAAACAAAAAGAACAGATCTATTACTAGTAACAAAATCTAGACAAGATGGCTTCACAGGTGAACTTTTGTTAACATTTAAAGAACCAACACCTGTCCTTTTTAAACTATTCCAAAAATAATCATGAGGAGGAAAGGCTGCTGACTTCATTTTACAAGGCCACCATTACCCTGATGCCAAAGACAGACACTTTATAAAAAAAAACCAGATGTATAGCCTGATATCCCTAATAAATAGAAATGTAAAAGTCCTCAATAAAATATTAGCAAACCAAATTTGACAATAAATTTAAAAGATCATAAATCATGTTAAAGTGGGATTTATTCCTGGGATGCAAATTTGGTTCAATATTCCCAAATCAATTAATGTGATATACCACATTAACAAATTAGAAGATAAAAATTATATAATCATAGCAATAGATGCAGAAAAAGCATTTGATAAAATCCAGAATCTATTTATGATAAAAACTCTCAGCAAAGTGGAAATAGAAGAAACATACCTCAACATAATAAAGGTCACATTTGACAAACTCACAGCTAACATCATACTCAATGAAAAAAAGATAAAAATGTTTTCCTTAAGATCAAGAACAAGACAAAGATGTCCACTTTCAAACTATTATTCAACATACTGGAAGTCCTAGCCACAGCAATCTGATGAGAAAAATAAATAAAAGCCATCCGTATTGGAAAGAAAGAAGTAAAACTGTCATTATGCAGATAATACTATATATAGAGAGAACCTGAAAGATTCCACCAATAAACTGTTAGAACTGATAAATGAACTTAGTAAAGTAGTAAGATACAAACATAATATTTAGACATCGGTTGAATTTCTATCCACCACTAATAAACTCTCAGAAAGAGAAGTTAAGAAAATAATCCCTTTTGCAGCTACATCAAAAAATAAAATGAAATACCTAGGAATCAATTTAACTAAGGAGATAAAAGACTTGAACTCTCAACATTATGTCATTAAATAAAAAAAATTGAAGAAGATACAAATAAATGAAAGCATACATACCATGTTCATGGATAGGAAGAACTGACATTGCTAAAATGTCCATACTACAAAATGTAATCCCTTTCAAAATACCAATGACACTTCTCACGTAATGAGAACAAATAATTCAAAATTTTATGTGGTATTGCAAAAGACCCCAAATATCCAATGTTATCTTGAGAAAGAAGAATAAAGTTGGAAGTATCATAATTCCTAATATCAAACTGTACTACAAGGCTGTAGCAACCAAAACAGCATGGTACTGGTATAAAAACAGACACACTAATTAATGGAACAGAGCAGAGAGCCCAGAAATAAACCCATACTTATATGGCTAGTTAATCTATGACAAATTAAATATAGGACTACCTTATGACCCAGCAATTCCATTTCTAGGTATTTATCCAAAAAAATGCAAAACACTAATTCAAAAAGATATATGATGCACCCTTATTTCATTGAAGCATCATTTGCAATAACCTAAGTACCCATCAATAGATGATTGGATAGAAAGAAGTGATACACAAGGATATATTATAGCTAGTCACTTCTGTAGAAAAAGTACATTCTCTCATTTCATGATGCATGTTTGATCTTTTCATTGTAGTCCTCATTGATTAGGAGTTCACAATCTAACAATGACAAAAAAATGCACATAATAACATGGAATAATATAAAAATATATGTGTGTATATACTTATATACATACACAAATACAAACATATACTAATTGTGTGGTAAATGCAATTTTGTGCTAAGACAAAAAAGAATAAAATACTCATTGACTTTAATATCTAGGTAAACTAAATATTAAAGGTTAATGTGAACTTGAATCAAGTTGGAAGGACTCACAAAATATAGGCCTTGAGTTAGAAAGGCCTTGTATGTTTGTCATATTTGGATATATTTTTTAAAAAGATGTTGATATTCTAAGTTATGATATTTGCATGAGCAACTCATCATCCTAATTAGGGTAAAGGAGGGTCCATAGTAAACTGAGACTGTGAGGAAATGATAGTTATCAAAGTTCTGGGTTTGTGCATAGATCTATATTTGCAGTACAAACCAAAGATAAGTTATGATTTATCTCCATTTAAATGGTGAATATAAAATCCTGTTTGTATGATTTATGGAGTCTGAGAAATGTACATTTCCTTTTGGAGCATAACAAATGAATGAGCTCTTTGGTCAAGAGAACCATTAATTTAGGAAGAAGATATACTTCATCTTGCACTTAATCAAGGAACACATTTCTCTAGATTAAAAAAAGAATCCAAAAGAATTAGGAATGCAAGGTTGTCTCCAATGCAGAAAGCTCAGAGCAAACCCAAGGCACTTTATAAAAAACAGCAAGGCTGGCAAAGCAGTATGCAATGTCTACTGTTTCCACAGCAGTGCTCTGGATGGCCTGGGGGAAGACAGAAGAGAGAAGGACCTTAACACGTTACAGTCTTGCTTTAAAGTCTGCAATGATAACTTTTATCTAAAGCAGAGGTTTCAAACTTCTTCAAGTACCTAAGGCAGAATTTCTGGCACTATAAATATCTTAGGTGAGATGGTTCTTTAGTTTTAAGAGCCTGTCCTGGTATTGGAGGATGTTTAGTAGCATCCTTCATATCCTCCCACCTCCCAACCCCCACTAAAAATGCCAGTAACATCCCTATCTCTAGTCGTTAAATATCTCCACATATTGACAGATTTCTCCTGGGGGGCAAAATCACCTCCAGTTGAGAATCACTGATAAGATCTATTTCCATTCTCCTCACCTCAGAATTCACTTCGCTTGCTGAGCAAATAGTAAACAGATATACAGGCCAAGATAAATGCTCTTCTGAATTTCCTAGTTGGTTTTCTTTCAACTATGAGAAAATGTGAAGTTTGAATTAGCTATCTATTGCTACATAACAAATTATCTCAAAATGTAGTGGTTTAAAATAATAAACATTACTATTATTATAATAATTGTTATTATTATTATTATTATTATTATTACTACAGTTTTTGAACAGCAGAAATTTTAAAGTGGCTTAGATGGAAGTTTTGGGCTTAGGGTTTGTCATAAGATTTCATTCTCCTAGACTAAAGTCACCTAAAGACTTGATTTGGGATAGAGGATCAGCTGCCCAGAGGGCTTACTCACATGGCTGTTGGCTACGAAGTCATAATTCATTGTAATATAGGTCTCTTCTTAGGGCTGCCTTAGCTTCCTCAAGGCACAAAAGCTGGCTTTCCCTGCATGAGTAATCTGAGGGAGAGAGAAAAGAAAGAGATGAGAGAAAGAGAGAAAGAGAGAAAGAGAGAAAGAAAGAAAGAAAGAAAGAAAGAAAGAAAGAAAGAAAGAAAGAAAGAAAGAAAGAAAGAAAGAAAGAAAGAAAGAAAGAAAGAAAGAGAAAGAAAGGAAAAGAAAGAAAGGAGGGGGAGAGAGAGAAAGAAGAAAGAGAGAAAGAGAGAGAGAGAGAGAGAGAGAGAGAGAGAGATCACAGTATCTCTTTATACTCTTTAGAACCTAGTCTCTTGTGTCATACACCATCACTTATGCTTTATTCTATTCATTAGAAATAAGTCATTAGGTACAGCCCATACTCAAGAGGAGAGGGAAACATCCTTATAAAAGAAACTAAATACAAACAACAAACTAAGAGAGAGATGAGAAGGAAGGAAGGAAGGAAGGAAGGAAGGAAGGAAGGAAGGAAGGAAGGAAGGAAGGAAGGAAGGAAGGAAGGAAGGAAGGAAGGAAGGAAAAAAGAAAAAGAAGCAGTAGAAACAAGGAGATTGAAATTAAATAAGGACTGGGGTTAGTGCACTGTGCCTGTGGTGAGAGAGGAAACTCCATTCACATACTGGGACTAGAACTGATGGCAGAAAATCACATACTGGAATTAGGACTGAAAGCAGATCGACTGCTGCAGGACAATATACATCCAGAATGCAATGTCTCAAAAAGGCATTATTCTCTTTTATAATTCTGTTGGTTATTGAGTTCAGCTGAGGTTTGTTCTGTGATAAGAGTCAAAGAGCAACTGTGCCTAGAATGAACTGGAAGTTTGTGCAGCACATAAAACATGGCTGACTCACAGATGATGCTCTCCATTAGTGATGACTCAGAAGCAGCCAACAGCAGAGCACCCACACATGGCCTCTCCATGCGGCTTGGGGTTCTCACAGCGTTACTTCTGATTTTCAAAAGGCAGGAAAAAGAGGCTTCCAGTTCATTTAAGGACTATCTGTAGAAATACCACAAGATCACTTCCATCTTATGCTATTGGTCAAAACACTTAGATTTTAAGAAGTTATAAATTTCACCTCTCAATGATGGGAGAGTTGTAAGAACACATTACAGAAAATAAAGGAGAAGAGACAATGTTTCCATGACCACATTTGGAAAATACGATGAGCCATAGTGTGATTATGTAACAAATATAAGGACAACTAATGCACAGACTCTGAAAATACTTTCATTTAAATAAAATAAAAGTGAATCAGTTGTGAAACCTAGTGATGTCTGTAATAATCATTGATTGCTGCTGGTACATGGCCATGATAGCTATTTTAGCAGTGTATCCTGATTTTTCAGGTTGCAAATTTAGCAGTGAAAAAATGGTCAATGCAATTAAGCTATCGAAGAGATCCATTAAAAAATATTGGAGTTCATACTACCCTTTACTTTAGAAACATTTCTTGGGAGCATATGTATGTGTTTGTGTGTCCATGAATATATACATTTATTTTCTGAATATTTAATTGATACAGATTTAGCAAAGTAACTGAGTGAAATAAATACACTTCTTTTTTCTTGGAATTGTATGTTAAATTGACAGTTAAAATCGTCAATCCATAGACAATATAATGTAATTTTATACCTAATTTATAGATGCTAATTAGACACCAGGTTTTCATAATTTTCCCTTATATCTTGGACCCTTAACAAATAATATTTATAGATTTCTATCTGATATGATAAATTAGAACCAAATTTATCATTTCACCATAGCTCTGTTTAAAACTTATTCTGTATTATTAGGTTTAAAATGTTTAAAAATATGTGATGGCTTTGTCAAAAGTCAGGTTTTGGCTTCTAGGAGAAAAGAACTAAATTTATAAGACTATGCAAAATGACAGTTCTCAAATTAGATAAGGAGTTAATATTAGGACAGTAAATATGCTGCTTTTGCAAATTTATTTGCTTTATGTTTTGAAATGGAAGATTTAAAATCAGATTTGGCTAGGGGTCTAGATGCAGACAGATCAGCTCTTTAATTGACACTGAGGAGATTTTATTTTTGGCAGGAGCAGACTTAGGTTGATTTGCCTAAAATTTTCAGTGAGAACAACCAGAAAAATTAGAGAAAAATTAAAATACATATGCTTTAAAGTACTGGAGAGCTACCCAGAGCTGTGATGAATTTTAATGTCAGTACAGAGAGGGAAACTTATATAAATGGTTCCAACTTTGCCTTTTTTTGGAGGTGACTGCTAACACTGAATGTGGCGATTGAAGAGATGAGCGTAGCATTTAGTGTATCTGTGGGGCTCGTGGTATAAAGCTGGAGTTTAAAGCTTTATTGTGGCATGGAAAAAGAGACTCACAGCAGAGCTAAAAAATAGAATTACGAACACATGCACACACACACACACACACACACACACTCACACACACACTCACACACACACAATGATCTTTATGTTCCAGGAAATAAAAGATGGAGAATTTTAACAGAAAAATGGTGATACTGAGACAAAAACGGGATAGAAGAATATCAAATTGAATGTCTAGAATTTAAAAATACAATTACAAATCAAGGACTCAAATAACAACTAAATATAAAATTAATAACTGGGAAATAAGTAAAAAAAAAAAAACTACTGCTCCAATTTTATCTTCTCTCATCTTTATCTCCTTTATTTATCCCAGGTGATGGTTAGTTTTATTTGTCAACTTGATGGGACCACAAGTAGAACTTTATTCTCAATGTGTTAATGAAGGTGTTTCTGGATTATATTAATATTTGAATTGATGGACTGAATAAAGCAGATTGTCTTCCCTAAGGCAAATGGGCCTCATTCAATCAATTTAAAACCTGAGTAGAACAAAAAGGCTGAGTAAGCGAGAACTCCTTCTGCCTGGCTGTGAACTGGGACTTTGATCTTCTTCTACCCTCAGGCTCAAACTGAAACATTGACTTTTTGTGAGTTTTGGCTAGCTGACCACAGACTGGAATTTAACAACTGCTCTCTTGGTTCTCAGGCCTCCAGACTAAAACTGAAAGTGTACGTTGGTTCTCCTGGGTCTCCAGCTTGTTGACTGCAGATCTTGACAATTCTCAGTTTCTGTGATCACATAAGCAATTCCTGATGATCAATATCTATTTATCACCTATGTATGCTTTTGTACACACACACACACGCACACACACCCTATGATTCTGTTTCTCTGGAAAATCCTATATCACTTTTGGCATCTTTGTATTCTCCTCTGCCAAACCATTCTCACTGGCACATAAACAAACTCTAGCATCTCTGCTCTTACCTTCAGTTTCCCTTTCTGTTTATTGACCATTTGTTGCTTACTCCTTGGGTACACTTTTTCACTCTCTTCTCTTTTGTTCGGTCGCTTGCAGATGCCATTAAGTTGCTAACAATGAGGTGGCTTAATACCTAAGATGGCTGACAGCTGATGCAATCGAGACCTCACATTGCACCAGGGACTTTCCAGACGTAGAAAGACCCTAACCGCAGAAACAGAACAATGGAACACCACGCCCAGCACATCCGGGACCAAAAAGCCTTTAAAAACAACTTTCTCACCCACTTCGGGCGCCACTTCTCTGGCCCCTACTTGAACTAGTGAACCTCGCCTGCAGACCCCCAATAAAGCTTTGTCCAGTACTTCGCTTTGGTACTCTGTGCTTTTTATTTGATTCTGGATGATCATCTTTCTGATAGTGGAATGTTGAGAAGATGAAGTAGAAGGAAGGGAGGTAGAGATAGTCCAGAAATCCAAAGCTTTTAGTGAAGATTCCAGGTAAAGGCTAAAAGTATAGACTATTAAGCTCCTAATCTCTCACCCTCCGAAAAGAAAAATGTCAATTTATTTTGGTCTATAAATTTTATAAATTGGCTGGAGGTAAAAATGCATTTCCCTATCTTGATTTTATAGGTAAGTTTTAGAAAAAAATATTCAATTTATTGTGATTGTTTAGTTTATTTTTAAGAATATATTCTTGGTCCAAAGAGTTTACAAGCACCAATACTTTCTAAGTATGGTTTTAGAACTACCAGGGTCATAGGACCTTGATCTAGCGTGGCTGCAAGAGCAAAAAATGTATGCCATTTCATGCACTAAGCTGCCAATAATATAGCCAAGAGTAGAGAATATATAAACACATTGACATTTGGATTCAAACAAGGTAAAATTTTTATTTCCAGATGAATATTTTTGCATTAATGCAGAGATATCATTAAAATTGTGTTTGGAAGATGACACTGCTCAAAGTACCAGACTAGGGGCAGTGGCTCCTATTTGACCAGCAAGCTCTTAACTGTCAATCTATGTAAAAATGGATCCAGTTTTTCTCCTGGAAAATAGTAGTAGTTTTCTCAAGTATTTTCTTTTGTTGCTTCTTTGTGGGTAGCTGATGATGCTACTTTTGACTCTGAATATTATCTATTATTTCCCACTTTTTCTCAGAAGTGAGGCTTTATGTTTTTATTTGGTTGTTGGTTTTATTTGTTTTTGTTTTTGTTTTTTTTTTTTTGTAGAAGTGGTAGCATAATGCAGCCCAATGAAGAACTATAATGATTAATTCATGGAAACTAAATACCTTGGCTTATACTCGAGCCTCATTTTATTTGTAATGAATCTTAGGGAAAAAAAATGGTTTGCATCCAGATCATTCTTTTTGAGTATTACGATCTTTGGTGATTTGCTCTTCCTATTTTCATTTCTTTTATCTGCAAAATTAATCAGTAATTATTTCCTCAATGTGAGGAATATGAACTGAGTATATAAAGTATAGAATATGTATTGATGTAGAATCTAATATATTCTTATATAACCTAGTATTCTAATGCAGTATATAGAGCTCAGTAGAACCTAATAAAATATAGCTATAATAAATTTTAAGCATCCCTATTATCTTTTTTCTCAGAAAATATCTTTTTGTAAATGTTTATAATTATGATAAAATATACATAAAATTTAGCATCCTAGCCATTTTTATGTGTACAGTTCAGTAGCGTTAAGTTTATTCATAGTGTGTGTAACCATCACACGCATCCATCTCCAGAACTCTTTTTATCTTGCAAAACTGAAATTCTATGCGCATTTAACAATGATTTTATACTCCTTCTGCCCTTTAGCCCCTGGAAACCACCATTCTACTTTCTATATTTAATGAATGTGACTACTCTAAGGACTTCATATAAGTAGAATACTTATAGTATTCTTCTTTTTGCTTAATTGACCAAAAATAATGTCTTCAAGTTTCATGCATGTTAAAGCACATTTCCGAATGTACTGCCTATTTTAGGCTGAATAATTTTCTGTTGAATATATATACCATATTTAGTTTATACATTCATCCATCAATAAACACTTGGGTTGCTTCCACTTTTTACATATTGTAAAGAGTGACAATGGCAATAAAGTTTGCAACAATGTCTGCCCACCTCTGTGCCTTCACCTCTATTTCTCAGAACTGACAAGTAGTGATGAGATCACAGATCCCTAATATTTGAAGGACAGGGTCTATATTGCCTATCCTGGTCCCTGAAAGCTGCTCCAGGAACATGTACCCAGCTTCCTGCTACAGGGCTATGGTTAAGGAAAGAGTAATTGCTACCAAGCTGAGAGATGAAACTGACCAAAATTAACCACCATTTACCATTATCCAAGCCTTCTCTAGAAGCTGCAAGCCTTTGAATAGAATCTAGAGTTTCAAAACAGTTACATCAAACAGATTCCGCCATTATGACTGTTGTCTAGGTGGGGAGACAGATATCTGGTGCTTTCTACTCTGACATCTTCTTGGAAGCCTCTGTTCAGTTAATATTTTGACAAAAATAAACACTGCAATTTGCACTTTGTTTTTCTTCACATTTATTCACTTATTCAATTTATTTATGCATTCAATCTGCCGTTTTATAGTCCTCTAAGATTCTGAGGCAAGTAAATAATAAAAACACCTCACATCTAAATGCTTAAAGTTTAACAGAAGAGACAGACATAAGTAAATAAACACAGCCTTCTACTTAAGTGAGAGGAGAGGTTGAGAAAGACCAGGGAATGTGTCATTTAACCCACAGCTATCTTCCCATGTGAGTGATTGGCCACATCTGGGTACCCATTCTGCTCCCTCTCCACCTAGCTTCACCACCTCCAAGGCTTTCTAAAGAAAGCAAGCCTGTATCAAATGTAGGAAATTGTATACAACTGTTTTATCCACGATCTCCCTTTATGATCTCTTTTCCTCTTTCAATAGATTGCTTAAAAATGCACAATTTCTCTTTAATTCCAGTTTTTTTCCATTTTCTCATGTGTTTATTCATCAATTTATTAATTCATTCAGTAAACATTTTTTGAGGACCTACTCTGTTCCAGGGACAATGCTAGGCATTTTGGTACTACCTGAAAGAAGAACAGCAATCAAGTTACAGTTTCTGCATTGTGAAACTTGTAGTCCAGTGAGGAATACAGACATTAAATAAATTTATCCAATTGGATGAAATATTTTACTTTATCTCTCTCTCACCAGCATGGCGTGCGAGTGCATGTGTGTGTGCATGCGTGCACACACACACACAGATACATTTTTAAATACCTTTTTTTAGGGGTTTAAGTTTTAATGAATTTATAAAATGGGAAAATAACAACTCTCTTTAGCAGTTCCATTTAATGCTGTTTCCTTTATGTCATCACCCCACACAAATGAATACTTCTTTCTTGTTCTCTTTGTGCAGTCTCTATATCTAGTCTGAGATTGAGCCTTCTGCTTTTAAATTGAGAAGGCTCTTTGCAGCTCAGTTTGCTACACTTTTCAATCTCCCACGGGTAATGGACATGCAACCAGTTTCAAACCCTAGTAGCTCGTATTATTTCCCCTTTCATTCCAGGTCCAGTGTAATTTAGGCTTTTTGTGAAGATGGCTTTGAGAGCTTCTGGTCTCTTTGTTTGATAGTGAGCTGCATCTGCTCTGCCTTTGTCCACTCACCAGAGACAGAAACAGAACATGGTGGGACATTATGTTCTGCATTATTTAGCAATGTGGGATGAGGACACCCTTAGAGAAAAATGTAATTTTAAACTGGAAAAACTGATTAAGAATCATGGGCGTGAAAGAAACAGCAGCAAACAGATGTTGTAAAACACCAGTAAGGAGAAAAGAAAGGCGACAGCTGAGAGTGAATTGATTTTCCTCCCAAGTCTTGCATCTTTACTCAATCATGCCAGATGGAGAAGCAATCACTAAGACATAAGGTCCTGTTGGTCTCACACTCTTTCTCATAAGAGAACTGGTTGGAAATACTCTCCAAAAGCAGCAAAATGATAAAGGCAAATGCACAGTTTCATTTATTAATCAAGATTTAATTTATCTCACTCATTTGAGACAGCAAGCTGTGGTAGAAAAGAACAATCTTCGGGTTAGAGAAACATAGCTTTGAATCTTAATTTTTTACTTGCTACCTGTATGACCTTGAGGTTTTTTTTTTTCCTCTTTGAGCCTATTTTCACTTAAAATATATTAAAAGCTATCATTTATTGAAACCTTACTTAGTGCTGATCACAAAGCTAATCACTTTATATTACTGCTTCATTTAATCCTTTCAAAAAACATTTGAGGTACATATCATCGGCTGATTTCTACAAAAGAAGAAGAAAACTAAACTAATTCATGAAGTTTAATTAATTTATAAAAGTTGGCAGTCTAATGTAGAGTTAGGTGCATGGGTGATAGGATGAGTGTCTAGGTTCAAATTCCAGATTCATCAGATAAGCTTGGACATTTTTTTAAACCTCTTTGTGTGACAGTTTTTTCACAGGTAAATGTGGGTACTGAGAATAGCCACATGGTGTAATAGCTATGAAATTAGAGACAGTCTGTTTTATATATTATACCTATAACATAGTAATTGTTCAATATAATTTAATTAATATGTATAACATATTATATATTAATACATTATAATATTACATTGTTACCATTTCTATGCTGGATCACTCAGTGCCTAACTCACAGATCTAAATTTAAACCCAGGTCTGTCTGACTCCAAAGCCTTGTGAGAGTTCATTGCTTTAGCACATTGAAGTCTCAACACATTAGGAATTACAAGTCTAATTCCTCCTATACCCTCCCCTTATCCATCTAGCTGTCAAAAGAATAAAATCTTGCATTAGACAATTACTACACCACTCTCTTTCAATTTTGCATACGAACAGCTCCAGTTTTCATTGACTACCTCAATATAATAAAGGCCATATACGACTCCTTATCCTTGTTCTACTCTGTAAATATTTTTGATATTCACTGTACATGCTTGGCCAAATTCTCTCCTCCTTCATGTTCTCTTATACCAATTACATGCCAATGATCCAGTCAAATAAAAAATAACTCCATACTTAGGAAGAAGAAACTTTATTTGAAAGATTTATTGCAAGGAATTGGGGACATAATCTATTGTGAAAGAACCATAGGTACTATTGCAATAAAGAAAATATAATGACCATGGGATATACAAGTTTCTCAAGGGTTAGGCAAAAGGGTTTTTCTTTTATACAAAAGCATAAACAAGGCTAGAAAACACAAAGTGTGGGAAAGTGAGACGAGTAGGAGTGGCATGAATCAACAGTAGGATAGAGAATATTTTATCCTGAGGCTAACCTATTCACAGGAAAGATTGTTAAAGTAGGTTGTATACCAGTTCCAACTGAGGAAAATCTAAAGACCAGGGATCTGGGAAAAGAAGAAAATCTTAACCAAGGTTTGGTTAACATGTATTCTGTTCTAATTGATCAGTATGAATGAGTAGTTTTATCATTTATTAGGTAAATGGTGGAAATGTGGAGGGTCTGTCTCTGGTTTTCTCACAGGTAATGAAAGGGGGCATTTGTGAGTCTAATCTAAATCATTTGGAAAATGGTGGTTCTTTTCAGTCAGCCATTTCCTAAAACACTAATGGGTGGAGGGATTTCAAAACCTTCTGATATTTTCAAGACCACAGGGCTTGTGTAAATTTCAGCAATGTCAACATCCAAACATTATACCTAGATATGCCTAAGTATGCCAGTTAGATATTAACATCCTGAAATATATAAGCATTTCAACTCAACATTTTCAAAAACAAACCCATCTTTTCTGCTAAAATTGAGATTCATTTTGCCTTTGCTTATTTTCATGGTGGCATCATGAAACATGACATATGCACATAAGATAGAAATCTAGAGATGGAAAGAATGGAAAAAGAGAAATGGTTTTGGCAAACTTAACTTCCTCTGTGTGTCACATACTTAACATATATAAAACATTAACCAACTGGAGAAGGCCAAAAATATAAAATTGAGCAAGATATATTTGGACATAAGTAAACAGCTAGAATCTCAATAGTAAGAAGTTTGTTAATGAACAGAATTATTTAAAGTAAATATTGAGACGGATGTTTTGTTATTTTATAAAACCATATTATTCTTCTCTTACTAAAGATACACTATGTGAGATATACCAGATAAACAAATTGAATGAGAAAAATCAAGTGTTCCTATCAAAAGGTGGAAAAAAGCACTTGAAAAAATTCATCATCTATTTATGATAAAAACTCTCAATAAAGTGGGCATAGAGGAAATATACCTCAGTATAATAAGGGCCACATATGACAAACCAACAGCTAACATCACACTCAATGGGGAAAAGCTGGAGGCATTTTTCTTAAGATTAGAAACAAGATGAGGATATCCATTCTTACTACTTTATTCAACATAGTATTGGAAGTCCTAGCCTCAATAATCAGACTAAATAAATAAATAAATAAATAAATAAATAAAAGTCACCCACATTGAAAAAGAAGAAATAAAACTATCATTATTTGCAGATGGCATAATTCTATCTATAGAGAACCCTAAAGATTGCACCAAAAAACTATTACAACTGATAAATGAATTCAGTAAAGTAGCGGGACACACAATTAATATTTAGCAATTGGTTGCTCTTTTATACACTAATAATGAACTACCAGAAAGAGATATTAAGAAAACAATCCTATTTACAATTACATCAAAATAATAAATACAATACAATACAATACAATACGATATGATACAACACAACACAACACAACTAATACAATACAATACAATATGATATGATACAATACAACACAACACAACTAATACAATACAATACAATACAATACAATACAATACAATACAATACAATACAATACAATACAACACAACACAACTAAGGAATAAATTTAACTAAGGGGCAAAAGACTTATACTCAAAAAATTCTAAGATACTTAAGAAAGAAACTGAAGAAGACAGAAGTAAATGAAAGCATATACCATGCTCTTGAATTGGAAGAATTAACATTGTTAAAATGTCCATACTAACCAAAGCAACCTATAGATTTAATGCAATTCCATAAAAATACCACTAACATTTTTCATAAAACTAAAATAATTAATCCTATAATTAATATAAAACCACAATAGATCCTGAATAGCCATAACAAACTGGAGAAAGAAGAACAAAGTTGGAGGTAACATGCTACTGGATATCAAACTATTCTCTACAAGGTGACAGTAATCATAACAGCATGGTAGTGGCATAGAAACAGATGTATATATCAATGAAACAGAATAGAGAGCTCAAGAATAAACCCACACCTATGTTATCAACTAATCTATGACAAAGGAGGCAAGAATATACAACAGGCTAAAGATAGTCTTTTCAGTAAATGGTATTGAAAAAACTTGTCTGATACATGCTTTAAAAAAATGAAAGAGACCACTTTCTTACACCATATATAAGAATAAACTCAAAATGGGGTAAAACTTAAATGTAACACACCAAACCATGAAACTCCTAAGAAGAAAATATAGGGAGTAAATTTTTTGATATTGCTCTTAGTAAAGTTTTTTTTTTTTTTTGATATATCTCCTTGGGCAAGGGAAACAAAGAAAAAAATTAACAAATGGAACTACATCAAACTAAAAGAGCATGCACAGCAAAGGAAACCAACAACAAAATGAAAAGACAACCTACTGAATAGGAGAAGATATTCACCAATGATATATCCAATAAGATGTCAACCCCCACCCCCGCCAAATTTATAAAGAACTCATACAGCTTAACACTAAAAATACAATCTAATTTAAAAATGGGCAGAGAACCTGAATTTCTCCAAAGAGGACCTACAGATGGCCAATAAACATATGGAAAGATGCTTAACATCACTAATTATCAGAGAAATGCAAATTAAAACCACAACGAGGTACCACCTCACTCCTGTCAGATTGGCTATCATCAATAAATCCACAAACAGCAAGTGCTGGTGAGTATGTGGAGAATGGGAAACCCTGTGAAAAAAAGCTGAAAGGGTTAAGAAGTACAAATTGGCAGTTATGAAATAGTCATGGGGATATAAAGTACAGCTTAGGGAATATAGATGAAAATATTATAATAACTATGTATGATGCCAGGTAGGTACTAAGTTATTGGGGTAGGAGTCATTTTGTAAGTAATATAATGTCTAGCCACTATGCTGTGCACCTGAAACTAATATAATATTGATTGTCAACTATAATTTAAAAAAAAAATAAAATTAAAATTAAAACAAAAAACAAAAAAGTACATATAATGCTTATTTCTCATTCCCACATACACGCTGAAGAATTCCATGTCATCATTTTTGTATTCAATGCTTTGTTGGAATATAGCCATTTAATTAATCAATATGCCCTTTCATTGGATATTCATGTCATTTCTAAATAGTTTTACAAAAATATTTACACAAATATATATTTTTTCTAAGGATAAATTTATATAAGTAGAGATAGAGAATCAAAAGGAATGGGCATCTTGTAGATTTAAATTATCTCATAGGAAGTGACTACCACCTTGCAATATCCAGTAAAAAAATGTAATTGTCAATATCCTATATACTATTTAAAAAAAGACTAAAGGCTCAAAATGAAGTCACTTGTGCTAAGCCCATGTTATTTGAGTTTTAATACCTAACCTAATTGTAGTTTTAGCTTCTCTCAGTAATATTATCTTAATCAATCCATCTGGAATTTTCTTGTCAGCACTAAGGAGATAATCTTCCTGGTAAACTCACTGACTTTCCTCAGAGGAAAGTGACCTTGCCTAAAACTATCCACTCTACAAATAAGTTCTTTGTCCCACCCACTTTTTGCCTTTAAAAGTCTTTCTTTCAGAGCTCCCTTCTATTTGTTACATAGACTGCTACCTGATTGATGAATCATTGAATTAAACAAACTTAATCTTTACATTTACATGTACTCTTATTATTCATAAAATACTGAATTTTGTTTTAACAACATTTACAATAATAAATATTGCTATGAAATCATATAGATAATTCTCTTTACTCCTAGAAGAGAAAAACTCAAACCATTCTCTGTCATCCTGTATAATTAGAAAAGAAAAGGAAAAAGGAATGGGAAGGGAAGGGAAGAGAAGGGAAGGGAAAGGGAGGGAAAGGAATAGGAGGGGAGGAGAGGGGAAGGGCGGGAAGAGGAAGGAAGGAAGACTAGATGAAAGTAAAGAAAAAGACAGAGAAAAAGAGAAAGAAGGAAAGAAAGAAAGAAAGAAAGAAAGAAAGAAAGAAAGAAAGAAAGAAAGAAAGAAAGAAAGAAAGAAAGAAAGAAAGAAAGAAAGAAAGAAAGAAAGAAAGAAAGAAAGAA